>JARYGA010011773.1:0-52408 GCA_030545235.1 Helianthus tuberosus | reverse complement strand
GTCTTGCAATCCTATGTGATCCAAAGAAAAGCCAACTTCAAGCATCATCACCTGAAACATATGTTAAAAACAAATTGGGTCAACAAACGGTTGAGTGAATTCATAGTGTTTTATTTGATTTGGTAATAAATAATAATGTGATATGAAATAAAAGTTAACTTTGTGGCATTTGATATGTTCTAAACAATTGAATGAAACAAGTCCCGCTTGGTTAACATTCAAACCTTTGTTGTCTTGACACGGCATTGATCACCCAGACTTCCATAATGACTACCAACAACAACAACAACAACAATTGACCATGAAGTCGGGTGGGGCGTTCCCCCTATAGCGCTATAATGTACCGCTCGGCTTGATCGGAGTTAATGAATGTAAGTTAAGCATCAAGTAATCAAACAATCGCAAGAAAACAATCAAGGTAACCACAACAATGAAAATGAGCTTATATCACATTATCACATATGTTTCACCCCGAAAATGTTGTAAAACAGAAAATAGGGACTATGAACTCACCTTGCTTGTGAATCAAATTCCAAACAAGTATATTGGTAAGAGTTTTGCAGGGACAAATCTTTCCACGTTACTCTAAAAACATGCATGAAACAAACACATATGGAACATAACATTAACAAGGGCAACACTGTGATTTTGTATAAACGGGTGACAAGGTTTTGTGTTGTACGATTTGACAATCTGTTTTGGGGAACACTTGGTAATTTGATAAATTTGAAAAGTGTTTATATAATTACTAGATTATACAAATAACAAGTAAAATATTATTATTTGTATATTTAAAATAATATATACATATAAATAAATGATTATACTTTAAGTTTATTTATATACATATATATATCTTATAAAAAAATTATATAAACATTTTGTATATTTTAAGAGTTTAAAATATAACTCAAAGTCCAAGTTTAATTACAGAATGTATAAATTATTTCTTGTATTATCAAAACATAAGTATTTTAAGAATAATATGATAATTATACAAATTAATTAACTAATAATTAATTCAAGACAGAATAATTAAAAATGACATTTTAATTATATAATAAGCATAAATCAGATTAAAAATAATTATCATAGCAGAAATAAATATGTTTTAAATAAACAGTTTAATTAAAATGAAATAACTAGATAATTGAGTAAATAATTACTTAAATAATTATTTAAAACAGAAAATTAGAAATAATATTTCTAGATAATGACATGCAATAATACAGATTTAAAATAAATATTATGGCCTTTGATAAATTATATATAATATTCTGGAATTTAAAGAATAATTTCACAAAAATTGTTTTTATAAAGTTTATTATATAGAAATAACATCCAAAATAATTAACATGGTTTCTGATTTTTTTATAATCTCAATATAACATGCATAAAATTATAAAAATAAATTTGGATATAATTTTCCACTCAGAATAATTAAATTAATACTGTTAATTCTATAAAACATAAGATTTAACAGATTTTGTGAAATTAATTATATACAAATAATATGCAATATCAAAACATGGTTTCTGGATTTTTATAATTTCAGTAGAACATGCACAAAATATAAAAATAATTTCAGGCCAAAATCATTTAATTATCTAATTAAAACAATTAAGCCTAATTAAGTGATTTATCTGATTTAATTTATGTAAATAAATATATAAATTATCAAATAGTGATAAATTTTATACATACTCAGAATAATACAGGTAATATCATAAAAATAATTTAGGGCATCATTTATATAACTAATTAATTTTAACAGATTAAAGTTTAAATTCAATATACAAGCATTTTAACTGTTTAAATTATAAAAATATGAAAACAGCGTCAAAAATTTATAAAAAATTTATTTTTACAAGGTTTGCTGTTCAAAATAATTATCATAAAAATTCATAAACTAATTCTAAAAATTAGAATTAATATAATTATTTAAAATCAGAACAGCTTTTAATTAAAATAAAATAGATTTATAAACATTTTGTAAACTTTTATATTTTTAATAAATACAACAATATATGTATAAATCATGGTAAAAATTTCAGATTTTATCTAATTAACATTGAATTAATATGAATTAATAATTGGAACTGCATTTAAATGGAAATTAAATAAAAAATCAAATCATCATCGTCTTCCCCAATTTCAAGTCAACAGAAGTCAAACTAAGAAATCAACCTATCAAACATGAATCATTTCTAAATTAAAGTTGCAGAAACATTGAGCATGTGAAATTATACCGAATCGTCGAAAGAAAGATGGTCCGGTATTGACCAGAACGTGCTTCCGGCTAAGTCCGGCGAGCTCAACTTCTGGCGAAGTTGCAGAGGTGAACCAGAGACGATTTACGAAGTGTTTGTGTGTTTTGAAAGGTCTGTGAGATTCGTAGAGGTTGCAAGAATGATATAACAACTTCAATTGATCCTCAAACAAACGGAAACAGACAATTTGATTACCCACTCAAAAATTTATAATTTTTCTATTTTCCGGGAACATTAGTGCACGATTAGGTAAAATTATAGTGTTTGGACGTTTCATTTTGTCAAAGAGAACAATTATGTAACCTAATCGATACCTAATGCTTGTTTGTTTGCGATTTGGATCGAATCCAGCGGTGTAATCCGTTTGAATTGAAAGATTCGAGTTCAGTCCCTGATGTTTCTATATACGCAGAACAGGTCCTTCACATTTAACCAGAAATCTTAACTAGGTTAGTTGTTAAATAAGAAATCCTTTATAAAATAACTAACTGGGTTAGTTAATCCGGTTAAATAACTTTCAAAAATGTCAAGAAAAGTCCCTGGACTTGTTAACTGGAAAAGTTAACTGAGTTAATGTCTGAACTTGAATTCCTTTTATAAGATTTAACCCGGTTAAGGTTTTTAACTAAAATCAGTTTCAAAAATGGCAAGAGTAGTCCCTAGACTACTAGTTTGGATAAATGACCCAATGGTCCTTGGACTTTAATATCAAAAATATATATATGTTTATTTATTTTATATAATATAAGTTTAAAATTACATTTTAAACCCTAAACTTTTAAAAACTTATATTTTTATTTATAAAACTAGTTTCAAAAATGTCATAAAGGACCCTAAACTTTTATATTTTATAAATTTTACGTTTTTAACCCGAATATTTAAGTTTCAAAAAAAAATACAATTTAGTCCCCGAACTTTATATTTTGTAAAATAGTGACGGTTTTACCTACGGATTTAAAATCAGAGTTTTCAAACAAGTTTCAAGGAATGACAATTAGGTCCCTTAACTTATACTTTCACATAAAGACATGTTAAGCCCTTGTAATTAACATTGCCCTGTTTACAAATACAAAACTCAATAAAAATTGCTATTGTTCACGTGTTTGGGCCGGTAAACCATGTAAAAGCAAATAGACAAACATGTATCAAACAAAATGCTCTTCATTAAAGGTCAAGTGATTACAAAAGCAAGAACAAATACACTAGTGAAAACCAAGGTTGTTACATCCGGTGACCGGTTTCTGGATAGGAACCTTCTTTTTAGGCAATATTTTATTGGTCAAATCTAGGTTGGCAGAAAGTATGGTCTGAACATACCTTCTGCCGAAAGTTCTTACCAACCAATCACCTTTTCACCAACCTGTCAACTTTTGTTAACTGTGTCAGTGCAGATCGAAGGATATCATTCGAAGTCGAAAGATCATCTTTCGATCAAAGGAGGTTCGATAGATAATCATCCTTCGAGCATCCTTCGAAGTCTGTGACTTATCATTCGATCCAAGGAATCTTTTCGAAAGATATATCTGTCGATCTACAGGTCTTATTCGAAAGACAAGGATCCTACGATTGGAGAGTCTTTCGAAATCATTGTTCGAAACTCAACAGTGATCTTTCGAACACTGTTGATCCTTCGAACAAGTTCTGTTCTTTCGATACTAGTCTATTTAAGTTTAACAAATTAGTGTTTTTCAGGTCTTTCGATCAAGGATCCTTCGACTGGTTGTTATCATTTGAGATATTAACATAGTTTGTGAAAATTAAATTTAAAAAAAAGGGGAAAACTTGTTTTTCAAATTTTAAAAATCAATTTTCACTTAATATATTAATTTTTATAAAATGGGAACAAACGGTCAGTGGGATCCAACCGCGTGGACTCAAACAACTTTGACTCCACAATCATCAGCTACGCAATCATCAGCTACGCAATCTGCGTCAGATTTCAACAAAAGTGCATGGATGCAGGCTATTGCCCCACCTCAAGCTGCAATGATAACTGCAAATCAATGGGCATTGGTCACAAATCAAAGCAGCAGCATTCAAGCTATGATGCAGAACGACAGTGAAACTGGTACAAGCACAAAACCGCCAAAGCTAAATCACATCAATGATTGGGGATGGTGGAAAGAAAGGCTGAGAACTTATGTTCAGGGGCAAGGTCAAGATCTATGGATGTGCTTCTTCACCGCATTTGACAATGATTTGGAAGTTGCAGGATCTAATCCACAAACTTACAGCACTATGTCTGAAGATGATAAGAAGAAATTTGAGTTAGAAAAGAAAGCATTCATGATTCTCACACAAGCTCTTCACAGAGACATTTACCACCAGTTTGTTTACTGCACGACTACTAAAAGCTTGTGGGATATGCTCACGTTACGATGTGAAGGAAATGCTCAATCTAGGAAGATCAAGCAAGAATTACTGAAGAAAGAGTTTGAAGGATTCACGTGTATGGAGAATGAGACTTTGGCAGAGTTATCTACAAGGTTCCATCACTTGTTGAGCGAGATGTTTGCTTTTAGAGTCACTGCCACTCCACAAGAAATGGTGAAGAGATTTGCTGATAGCTTACCAGAAAAGTGGAGCAGTTATCTTGAAATTCTCAAAGAAAATGGTGTTCTAGACACAATCACTGTGTATGAGTTAATTCAAAAATTGGAGAACAAGGATGTAGAAGAAAAGCTTAAGGCAAAAAGAACACTAACTCCTCAAAATCCAGAGATGTACTATGGGATTGCAGGAGGTATCAGTGGAGAAAAACCAGTCTCTCAACATGCGAAGCTTCAAACAGCCTTCATCTCAAACACCGGGCCTTCCACAACAAATCAGTTTGATCCTTCAGCATACACGATGTTTTCAAGACCAGATTCTTCTTCTCTACAACATGATGTGCAACCGGCTCCGCAATTCACACCACCGCCTTTCTTAGACCCAAGCAAAGCTCAGCAGCAACAACCGCAACAGTAAGGGTTTTATGGAAGCTCTTCAAACTTTCAAGCCACTTCCAATCCGAACACAGTCAGATTAGACACTTCCAACTTTTCCAAAGTCAGTGTCGAAGTAGCCAAGGAGCATATGGAGATGTTGAACACCTTGGTTAGTGCTTATTGTGGATTGGTTGCAGGTCAGATTGGGAATATCAATCTAACCAATGAAGATTATCAGCAAGTGGACAGAGAAGAGTTTGAAATGATGGATATCAAATGGGCTCTTGCTAGTGCAATTCGAAGAGCAAAGGAGTTTATGGAAAGGACGGGGAGAACCAACTTGAATAGCAACAACAACACCAAGTATGGTTTTGATAAGAATGCTGTCACCTGCTTCAACTGTGGTGAAAAGGGTCACTTCAAGCGGGAGTGTCAGAAGCCTCCTAAGCAAGGAAATCAGAATCCCTTCAGGAATCAAGGACAGCAACAACAGCAACAGAACAACAATTCTGACAGATCAATAGTGCCCGTTGGAGGAAATGCATCTGGATCCACAAACACTAATCCCCACAGAGGATTGGTTGTTCAAGCTGATGAAATCTGCAATTGGAACCTTCAGCTTGGAGAAGGAGGAAATGGTGGAACAGCATGTTATGCTAAAGTGATTGAGAAGGTAGTAGAACCCGTGTCTGCTGGTGAATCTTCAGAAGATGAAGATAGTTCGGGTTATAGTGGGAGCATGGATGGGGAATCACTTGATGCTGGTGATTTATCAAGTGATGCTTTAGATTTGGAAGTTGATGAGTTCTTGGCTGAAGCTGAAGCATTATGCAAGAGGAGATCTATTCTCTGCCAGAAATCTGCTGGAACTTCCAAGAAGCTTGCTCGTTTCTTCTCTGAAGATGGATCTTTTTCTTTTCATACAGCCTTTATGGCTCACGTAGAAGGTCAAACTTCTCAGGTATGTGATACTAATTCTGACTCTATTTCTGTTCCTATTGAATGTGCAAAGTGTTTAAAATATGCTGAAAAGGAAAGTCAGTTTGAAATCACATACAAACACAATCAAGAATTGATTGTAGATCTTTCTAAAGCAACTGAAGCTAACTTGTTTTTAACCAGAAATGAAAAGGAATTTAAAGCAACAATTGCGTCATTAAAACATGATGTTTCAGAATTACAAAAGGCTGTTTTACGAAAACAACATGCTAACAATAATCTTATTGACACAATTGAAAAGCAAATGGTTGAGTTGGCAACAGCTCGATGTGAATGTGAGACAATTAAGCAGAAACTGGAAAGCTACTCCAATTCCCGCTATGTATTGGATCACATCATTGACGTTCAAAAGAAAAAGGGGAATGCAAAATGTATTGGTATTGGATTCAAATCATGTCCTCCCCCAATGAATCACAATTACTCCAAATTGCCTGATGACGAGGATATGCCCCGTTTTGAACCT
Source organism: Helianthus tuberosus (assembly GCA_030545235.1). Lineage (NCBI taxonomy): Eukaryota > Viridiplantae > Streptophyta > Magnoliopsida > Asterales > Asteraceae > Helianthus > Helianthus tuberosus. Next base: position 45,749 of record JARYGA010011773.1, on the reverse strand, counting down.
ACTGTGCCACTCGGTCTAGATGACTTTGCAGCAGGCCTCGGGTTCACAACTGGTACATCATCCTCGGGTCAATCAGAATCTGAGAATGTGACGGATTCATAGTGTGTTAAGGAACAGAATCCTCCCATTGTTGAGGATGCTGATTCTTCGGATGATGAATCTGATTCATCGGATGATGAGTCTGAAGAAATTGTGAAACAACAGTCTAACTCGGTTACAACAGATATTCCAATCGAGAATCACATCCTGTGTGATCCACCAGTGAAACCGAGTAAGACTGAAATGTCAAAAGCAATGGAGTCCCTTGTATCTAGCCGTGAAGGGAATAACTTGTTGTACACGCTCAAAGGAGATGACAAAATCTACTCTAACAAAGATTTTCCAATTAAAAATGTAAATCAAGATTTAATTGAGCAAATTTTTGAAGGATGTACTGATAAGTTTTTGGGGAACAAAAGTGACAAAGTTACCGTCACTCAATGTGATCCAATTCCGTGTGAACAAATTAGAAAACAATACGGAAACCAAAAACCACCAATTGAGCGAAAACAACAAGTCAACTCCGGAAAGGGTAAGGTACAGGGAAGGAAGGCTCATAACAAGAATGTTCAAGCACCTAAAGTTCAGCAGCCTAAGACTGAACAACCAAAGGTTCAACAACCTAAAGTTGAACAGTCTAAGGCTACTCAACCTAAGGCTGCACAACCTAAAATTCAACAATCAAGGGTTGAGCAACCTAAGGTTCAACAACAAAAGGTTCAAAATAAAAGAGCTCCTGTTAAGAAACGAGAACCGAAAATGAACTTTGTTGGATCCACGGGTTCAGACAAACTTGAAACATTTCAGGATAAATCTAACATTGATTTTATAAAACAAGTTAGAATTTTAAAACGAAATGATCAGAATAATTACACCCAACACACCAACGGATGTGATTTAGGTCCAAGCACGTCTAGATCACAAAGTTCATGGTCTGGTTCTCCGTCTGGTCATCAACGTGTTTCTCCGAAGTTTGTAGAGCGGAGAACATGTTTTGAATGTGGGACAGTTGGGCATATTGTAAGATATTGCCCACACGTGCAAAAGCTGAAGTCAAAAATGAGTGCTCCCCAAGAAATCGATTACCAAAAACGATCAGTTTCCCCGAAACAAGACCCACGTGTCTTGAAAGAAAGGGAAAAGAAGTTAAAGCAAAAGAATCAAAAGGTAATTGAAAAGGCCTTAAAATCAGAGGTAAAAGAAGTAAAACCTGTACAAGCAAAATCTGAAACTGTAAAACCAGTAAATGCTAAAACAATAAATTCAAATACTGGTAAAGGACAAACAGCTTGGAAGCAAAAGCAGGTAATTCAATCAGGGGGATCACCACAGGTTCTTTTTCCTAATCATCAAGTGATTGAAATCACTTTCCTTGATGATCAAGGACGACCCAAGTCCACAAAGGTTTGGGTCCCCCTCTCAAACTGATAAGTTAATTGCGTGTGCAGGCGGCTCCAGGAGGAACTATTAATAGTCATTGGATTGTTGATAGTGGGGCTTCCAGGCACATGACGGGCGACTATCGTCTTCTTTTCGATGTGCGAAGTATAAGAGGAGGATATGTTGCATTTGCTGGAGACAAAGGAGGGTATATCACCGGCGAGGGAATGATCTCAAATGGAGTTGTGAGTTTCGACAAAATCAATTATGTGCAACAGCTGGATCACAATCTCCTGAGTGTTTCTCAGATCTGCGACAAGAAGTTCACCGTGCATTTTGATGATGCCGGTTGTTATGTGCTGAAGCCAGGATTCAAGATTCCCAAAGAATGGATTCTCTTATCAGCACCAAGAGTTAATGATTTGTATGTCCTCGATATGAGCCAAGCAATAACCAAGTCCAAACAAGTTACTTGCTTTATTTCAAAAGCCACTGAAAAGGAGACGATCTCTTGGCACAGACGGATGGGTCATATTCACCTCATAAAAATGAATCACCTTGTCAAAAACAATCTGGTGAGAGGTGTCAATGTGAAGAATTTTCAACTTCAAGATGTCTGTGTGCCGTGTCAGAAAGGGAAGCAGATCAAGAAATCACATCCATTGAAGAAGGTTAACACTGTAAACATGCCACTCGAACGTCTGCATATGGACCTTTTCGGCCCAGTCAAACACAAGAGTGTGCACGGGGAAGTTTTCTGCTTGGTAGTCACTGATGACTATTCAAGATTTTCATGGGTTGATTTCATGGTCCACAAGAGCGAGACTCTAGAAATTCTAAAGAATTTGATCACCTTGTTGGAAAATCTTTATAATCTAAAGGTGAGGCGAATTCGAAGCGACAACGGAACCGAGTTCAAAAACAGGGTTATGGATGAATTTTGCACTGCAAAAGGAATCCTTCATGAATACAGCTCTCGGTACACGCCACAACAAAACGGAGTCGCTGAAAGAAAGAACAGAACCTTAATTGAGACTGCAAGAACCATGTTGGTTGAGTCTCAGCTTCCAGTTGGATTCTGGACTGAAGCTGTTGCCTCGGCTTGTTACACCTTAAACAGGGTTCTCACAGTGAAAAGACATGGCAAAACGTGCTTCGAACTCCTACACAAGAAGACTCCTGACTTGGAATATCTAGAACCTTTTGGTGCACCATGTACCATGATTGAGCCTGACGGGAAGTTTGGTGCCAAAGCTATCGAAGGTTACTTCCTTGGGTATGCTACTCCTAATCTGCGAGTATGGAACCTAACTACCAAGAAGATTGAAGAGTGGGGTGAAGTAAGAGTTCAAAGACATTCTAATCCACCGAAGCCTTCTGGAGATCCATGGATGTTCGATTATGATGGTCTTTTCGACTCATTCAATCTGCCGACATTTGATGATGACAATGAAATTGCTCAAATGTTGTCTGAAAGCGAGAATGCGACTGGCTCTCAGTTAGTTCGCCCAATCACTGTTGACTCACAAGCATCTTCTTCTGTCAACAATCTCGTTTCAAATGAGGTGTTTAATGATGCTGTCGACTACAATTTATCATCGGAAGATGAGGAGTATGTTGATGCAAATGATGGTGAAGCACGGGGTCCGATTCAAGGTACTTCAGAAGCAACGGATCCAGTGTCTGCGCCAATTGTCCAAGAAGAAAATGCATCATCTTCTACAACTCAACAGCTTCAGAATGATATCGGGAATTTAAATATCAATAACTTGAGGACCAATGTTGAAATTCCTCTAGTTCCTGAAACCCGAATTCATAACATTCATCCTCAGCAGAATATTATAGGTGATGTTCTCAGTGGTGTAAGGACAAGGAATCAAATCAGAAATAACGAAAATGCTGGCTTGTATGCTGAGATACGAGAATCGGGACAACAAAATGATTGGTCTTTCGCCTGCTATGTTAGCCAAGAAGAGCCTAGATCTTGGAAGGAGGCATTGAAAGATGATTCCTGGGTGGAAGCCATGCAAGAAGTACTTCAGCAGTTCGAGAAGTTGGGCGTATGGAAATTGGTTGATAGGCCCGACAACTACAAGAAGATCGGAACTCGTTGGGTGTTTAAGTGCAAGAAGGACGACCGTGGGATTGTTGTCCGAAACAAAGCAAGGTTAGTTGTTCAAGGCTTCAGTCAGATAGAAGGTATTGACTACAATGAAGTGTATGCACCTGTTGCACGTCTGGAGGCTATTAGAATCTTTCTAGCCTACGCATCCTTCAAGAAATTCAAGGTGTACCAGATGGATGTTAAAAGTGCTTTTCTTCACGGAGTAGTCGAAGAGGAAGTATATGTCGAGCAACCACCGGGGTTTGAAGATCCATTACATCCTGACAGAGTTTTACTACTTAACAAAGCGTTATATGGTCTTCATCAAGCACCTCGAGCCTGGTATGAGACACTGTCTACCTACCTGCTGAACAACGGGTTTATACGGGGTTTGATCGATTGTACCCTTTTCATCAAAGAAAAAGGTGAAGATCTTCTGTTGGTACAGGTATACGTCGATGGCATTATCTTTGGTTCTACCGATGATAAGTTATGCAAGGAATTTGAGAAGGTGATGCAAGATCGATTCGAGATAAGTGCGATGGGTGAAATGACGTTCTTCTTGGGTTTGCAAGTTAATCAGTCCGAATCTGGAATTTTTATCCATCAAACCAAGTACGTGGGAGACATCTTGAGCCGGTTCCAGATGTCCGATTCAAAGCCAATTTCTACTCCTCTTCCGCAGAATCACGGGATTACTCCGGATGAAAAAGGGGAAGCTGTGGACTCTTCACTTTATCGTGCTATGATTGGATCGTTAATGTATCTCACCGCATCAAGACCCGACATTATGTATCCAACGTGCCTTCTCGCCAGATACCAAGCGAATCCGAAGGTCTCTCACTATGCTGCTGTCAAAAGGATTTTTCGTTATCTGAAGGGTTGCCCTGACACCGGGTTATGGTACCCTAAGGATGATAACTTCGATCTCAAGGCTTACAGTGATTCTGATTTCGGCGGCTGCAAGAAAGATGGCAAATCAACTACAGCAGGATGTCAGTTCTTAGGCAATCGCCTAGTCACTTGGCAGTGCAAGAAGTAGACATGTGTGGCTACGTCTACATGTGAAGCGGAATACATTGCTGCGTCTAGTTGCTGCTCCCAGGTTCTATGGATCCAACAACAGATGCGGGACTACGGTTTTGAATTCCTAACTACTCCTATTTATGTTGATAATGAAGCTGCTTTACAGATCACTAGAAATCCTGTACAGCACTAAAAAACGAAGCACATTGATATCAAATATCACTTCATACGTGATTGCTTTGAAAAGAGACTTATCGATGTGGTTCACATTCATACCGATCACCAACGTGCCGACCTTTTTACCAAAGCATTTGATAAATCAAGATTCGATTATTTACTTTTGGTAAACGGCATAAAGGTGAAGCAAGAGTAACCGACAACGGAAAATCGTTTTTGTAAATATTTTTCTTAAAAAAAAATGTTTTTATGTTTTTACTTTAATTTATTTTTGAATTTTAGGGGGAGAAAGTTTCAAGGAAAATACAAAAACATTGAAAAACCGCAAAAATACAAAAATATGTCTTTAATTTATTTACTTTCTGCATTTAAGGGGGAGAAAATTCAGAAAAACACAAAAACAATAGAAAAACAAAAATGAGTTTCTTGGTAATATAAGAGAAAATGATATTACATCAGAGGTCGGTCGAAACATGTTTCTAGAAATCAAAAGAAAAGAAAAAGATAAGTAGCTCTACTAATGATGTACCGGTAGACTCACGATCATTTTAAAGTATGCAGGAGATATAAACATAACGAACTGAAAACCGTGTGGGAACCGCTCATTGGCATATGGTCTTGGTACCGAAATTTCGTTTGATAGATTGCCGAGGTTCTGAGATATTCTGGGTTTATGCTGTTTATCATCTGGGTATCATGGTTGTATCTTTTACCGAAAAATAACGGGGACGCAAGTCTAGATCTTCCATGATACCATACATACGTGTACATACTGCATTCGACCTCAATAAGTGATAAACAATCACATGTCGAAACAAATAAGTGATAAAATATCACATTTATCCGGGAGTCAAGTTCGTCTCTCTGCTGTACGGAAGTACTGACCTATTCACGGACTTGCTCCTGTGCCCTCATGCATATGAAAATCAAGTTCCTCATCAATAAGTGATTCTATCACATAGGGCTTGTTTTCAAATCAAATAAGTGACTTGTTCACATTTTATATACGTTAAAAACGGATGATAAATGGTATACTCCCCAGTAAGATGAACTCTCGTGCCTACCTTGATACGGGAATGTGTCGTGAGTGGATGAACACCGGTCGGTAAGTATAAATCATACCTTAAATGTATCTCAATGTATTATGATTACACTTGATCGCTGAGTTTAAGTGGATAACAATATCGGTAATTGTGGTAGAATACTTATCCACCTCTGTAAAAGAATATTAAAAGGAAATGTGTTTTGACAAAAGACCGCAAACTGATATGATTCTCTTCGCCAGAAACTCGCAAAAATATTGTTGTGTTTGTACATATTTATTTACTGCTTAACTTTAATGCTTAACTTTTATTGTCTTTTTAAACAGTTTTGTCGTTTGGTGCATATCAGCACGACATTAGCGGTGATGTCGTTTGATAACATTCAAAGGATATTAAAATTGTTGTCTTTTATTTTATCAAAATCCAAAAACATTTTCAATTTAATCTTATTTTTGATTAACCGATGTTGGTACTCGATCAGATACCTGAAAAGCCGAGATACTTCATAAAACTGACCTTTGCAGAACTTCATAACGGACAATTTTTCAAAACAGTCGTTTCTGAAAACTTTTAAGAATTTGAAGGGTTTAAATTGCAAATTCCCAATATCCAAAGTGTTGGTGAAAATCTGATCCTTCGAGGAAGCAATGGCTCTCGAAAGATCAGATGGTCAATGAAAGTCAATCTTGATTCTCGAAAGATGAATTGGTCAACGAAAGATTTGACCAATTGGATCCTTCGAGCTGATCAGACTTTTCGAAAGATGGATCAGGTCGAAAGATATCCTTCGAGGATCGTCTTTCGAGGTTGTTGAGGGTTCCACAAATATCTGGTATCTTTCGATCCAGATCTGGATCCTTCGACCCAAAGTCCCATCTTTCGAAGCACCTTTTCATCTTTCGAAAGGATAACGATCCTTCGAGGTGGTTCGTATTTCGAGGTCAGAGTATAAAAGGGGTCTTCTTCTTCATTTCAATCTAACAGTTCAAATTTCATCATCACAAAACCTCTGATCCTACCGAAACTCTGCCAAAATTGAAACAAAAATTTAGGCTATCAGGATTTCAACAACAATCACGGTAGGATAATGCTAATACACTTAACAAACAACAACATGAACATCTCATCTGATCATGTGATGTAATGCGAATGTGTTGTAAGCATATTAGTGGTAGATTTTGATGATCATAAGTTTTATCTTGTCTGATGTTCTGTGTTACAGTGTTTTATGTTAGATTTTAATGGTCTGAAAGGTTTTTGTGTGTTCTTGGGTTAATCGGTTCATGTGTATGTATTGGTATTCGGGTTAGTATTAGTGTCCGGGGTTGGTTGTGATGTTGATGTTCTTAAATGGTTTTGATATTGATGTTTTAAATGGTTTGATGTTTGATGTTTCTAAATGTTTTAAAACCACTTAAAACTCACTTAAAACAGTCACCGGAAAAACGCCGATGAACAGTGTCACCGGAAAACATGCTTTGATCTCGAAAGATGATGTTTGTTAACCTCGAAGGATGGACTGCAAAATATCCTTCAAACTGAGACTCGAAGGATACTAAACTTTTCGAAGGATCATCCTTCGGTTGATCAGATCTTTCGATTGACCAAGATATCATTCAAAATTAATGATCTTTCGTAAGTAGATCCTTCGATAAGGCATTTCATCTTTCGAGGAAAATAACATCCTTCGATCAATTTGTCATCCTTCGATGTCTAAATTGAATCCTTTGAGAAAACAACACTTAGAAATTTTTCAAGAAATTGAAATCTTTCTAAGTGTGAAATCCTTGTTGACTGTTATGACTATTTTCTCATTACGTCTTCCTGTTTTCATGAACAGAAATGGCACCGAAAGAAAAGAAAGAACGGGCAAAACCAACTAAGAAAGAAAAGTCTGAGGTTGAGTCAATGTCGGAACCAAGACACAACATGGCCGCGTATCTGCAACCGGAAGACAAAGTTAGTCCGGAATTCAATGGGATAATGCAGCATCTTCACCGGTCACGAATCAACTATGCAATTGCTACACAACACACCGCTTACCAGTCCCAGATCAAGGAATTCTGGAATTCTGCTGTGGTTGATACAGTGAATAACCAAGAAGTGATTAGAGGATTCGTTACTGAGAAACCCGTGGTGATCACCGAGAACACCATCAGAGCGCGTTTGCAATTGGGAGATCAACCAGAAGACTTGACTTCTATTGATTTGCAGTGTCAGCGTGGTTTATTGATGAGGCTACGGTACAGCGACAATGTGCTAGCAAACCAGATAAACAAAGGGTTCATGCCGTTACGATACAAGTTTTTATTGCATATTCTTATTCACTGTCTGAGCAACAAACGGTCTGGATACGATCTATCGCCTATTGAATTGACGGGATTGTTTACGGCTATAATTCTGAACATGCCGTTCAACATATCACGTTACATCTTTGACAATCTGAAAGAGAATGCCCGCAGGCCACTTCCGTCAGCAAATCAACGGACGTCAACCAAGTTTTGGTTATATCCAAGATTCTTGCAAATGATGATAGATGATCAGATTCCGAATCTTCCCAAAGTTGAAGCAGATGTTCTACCAGTCAATCCGATGAACGAGCGTACATAGCTGATCTTCAAGTCTATGTCTAAATATAAGGAATCCGATCCAGTCAGAAAGCTTATTGGTCACCTCGATGATCTGGCCTACGAGGCACCACCGAACCACAAGTGGCGTCGAGATGGAAGTGATTCTGATAACGAAGAGCCCAGGTTAATCGCGTTGGCCAACACACAACTCAGGGCTAAGCACGGAATTAAAGCATCGAGCAAGAAGTCTGCTGGCAGTTTCGGTGCTGCAACACATGTTGAAGTTGATGTGAATGTTGTTGCGGAAGAGGTTCAAGGAGTGTTCGTCGATTCTACTGTTCGTGGTAGTGCAGGTGGAGATGGTGGTCCTGCAAGTCGGTCAGGCGATGATGCGACAGACAAAGGTAAAAGTAAGGTGGACGAGCCAAGGAGGTTGGCGGATAAAAGCAGTTCGTCTTCTGATGTTGAAGGAGGTTCTGGTAATGATGATTCGTCTTCTGAGGATGATAATCCTCCTCCACCAGGGATGCGAAAGGCTTATGATCAGCGCGGGAATTTTCGTGGTTTTGAACGTATTGAGAAACCGGTTAGTGCCGCAGAATCTGACAAAGATGATGATTATATTCCTGCTGCTCCTGGTTTAGTTAGAAAGAAGAGGCAAGCAAGAAGAGAGGGTACTCGTACTTCAAAGAAATCAAATGGCGGATCAGGGTCAACAGGTGAAACTGCTGGTGATGTCACTATACCTAATTCGATCCAGCATTCAACGCCTCCGGAGCATCAGCTACCACCTGTCAGTGATCAATTAACTACATCAGAGATGCTGGAACTGGTCTCATCTCCGCAGACGTCTTCTGGGGCACGCACGGCGACTGTTGATCAACAGCCGCCTGCAACTCCTATCTCAGGTACACACACACGTCCTCCTCTTGTTATTACTGGTCCAACAGGTACTTCCGGTCCATCTGGTCAGTCTGGATTCTCAGGACCTGAGCCCTCACGACCGACTCTAGTAGAAACATTGTCTGGTTTGTCTGAAGCTGAGAAAATTCACTTCCTGATCGAACAAGTCAGTGAATTGGGTAACTTAGTCGGTCGGCATACTAGAAAGATTGAAGAGTATCGTGTAGAGCGAACACAGGATGCGGAGGCACACAACAAGCTGGTCTCAATTGTTAGTGCACAGAATCTTAAGATAAGAGAACAAGCTCAAGAGATTGAAAGACCGAAAGAAGCAAACAGGGCTCGTGATAGGGAAGTTGAGATAATGAAGGGGCATAGCACTGTGTTAGAGCATGAGGCAAAAGCGTTAAAGCAGAAGCATGAAGAGCTGTCGGATCGCTATAAAAATCGTGATGATCGATTAATGGAAGCCTTCAAGCCTGTTCAAGCAAACTTCAAGAGATTTGATCACAAAGTAGTTACACTTTGGAATGTAAGGTGCAAAGCATTGGGCATCGTTTCCTCAAAGCGTGGCGATGACAAGGACGATGATGCAGCAAATCCTGATCAACCAGCTGCCTCAGGTTCCGGTGCAACTGCATCCGGTGCTGCAGGTGGGTCTAGTACGCCTCAAGATGCTCCTACTGCTCCTCCAACAGCTACTACTGGTCCGTCTGAGCAGACTGAATCGTTGGAAGCTTCGGCAGGGTTTGAACATGTTAGTCTTGAACCGGGAGCGTTTACCGATCTCCCTGAATGCTCAATTGTTCAACAGTATCATCCAGTCACGGGTGAACTATTAGAAGAGGGAGAACACGTTACAGAGATGTCTGGTGAATGTGTATTAGCTCTGACGGAAATGGATGAAGTTGATTTGACAACGATCGATGCTACTCCGTTAGTTCCGGACGAAACCGATTTCTCTACGATTGAAGAAATCTTCATCGGTTCGGATCCGGAACGTCCTGTTTATGTTAGTCAAGATAATGTGGAGTTTAATACGCTTGATGATGAGTTTGTGGCAGCAAAAACAGCAGAATTTACTAATCTTTCTTCAGATTCTCCTTCAGTTCAAGAAAGCCGTGAGAAGACCGTGAACGAATGGCGAGCGGATTTCCTAGCTAGGAATCCTCCTCCGCTCCCTCCGTTGGATCAGGCCAACTACATGATTCTGGAAAGGAATCAGGCTAGGGGTCGTATTATAAGTTGGATGTTCATCAAGGAGCTTCACTACATGGTTGTGAAGCGAGAATGCGGCCTTCAGTACTTCAGGTCTCTTCTCAGCATTCTTTCACTTCCTTATTATGATGTTGCGGTTTTGGCTCAGTTGAAGGTTATTAATCGAGTCGAAGACAAGATGGTGGATCTGTTCGCCAAGAAGATCAGGTTGGAACGAAGAAGAGGTTGGAAGGATCCGCTATACAAGCCGCAGTTTCCTAGATACGAGCAGATCAGGTTCACGCTTGATCCAGAGACAAATACTGCTCGTTATCGATTAATTTATGATCCTCCGAAGTTGATGAAGAAAATACCGTTGTTGAAAATGAAGACAGATTTTCTGGGTAACTTTCGTTGCTGGGTTTATGATGCAGACACTGGAGAAGCGGTGATCTTATTCCGAGACAGTCAGGAGAACTTTCGAATGATAGATCCAATGTGGATTACTAACATGTCCAGGTCGGATATTATTGTTCTTAAGGATCACGAGATCAACTACTTGGTTAGGGATCGTGCACAAGCAATGAAGTTTCAGAAGATGGCCTTGTATTGCTTCAACCTACTTGTGAATGCGGGAAGTGCATGGTCAACGCATCACTTAACGGTTGAAAGGACGTCAGAGACTTGAAGACACGAAGATCGAGACAAAGCTACAGCCAAGGGGGAGTTTGTTGGTGCACTTGTGTCTGTACTTTGTCTGTATTTTGTTATGATATAAAACGATGTCTTTTGTTAGTCTTGTATTCGTCTTGTGTTTGTTTATAGATGTTTTGATGTAAGTTTGACCAAGTCAACCATCCTCCTGGTTTGACTTGACCAAACAGTTAGAACTTGTTTGTAAGTTGTCTGTGTCAAAGGATGAGTCATCGAAGGATTGTTTATATCCTTCGATGAGCTCGAAGGATAAACCTTCTATGGATATAGATGGACCTCGAAGGATATCATCCTTCGAGGTACATGTGGATCCTTCGATAGATGATCTTTCGATCTGACTATCTGATCCTTCGACCAGACGACCTGTGTTGGATATATATACTGATGTAATGTGTTCACTTCATGGTGTGAGTGAACTTAGTCTTGTAGAGAGCGTATTTTCAGTTTGGTCAAGGGCTGTAACCGTGTCCACTGAAATACAAGAGAAAACTTTGATATCTCGTGTGTCTACCTTTCTCTTTGTAGCTTGTGTTCTCATATAAACTATCGGTTTGCATTCTAGCTTGGATTCCGCACTTGCTAGTGTGTTAAACATATCAAGGATAAGGTTTAACCTCAACCTCCGAGGGACCTACAGCCTTATATTTAATTCTTTCTACCCAAATATGTACCTTAAACTCTTATGATCTGTATAGATAGTAAACTTACTTCCATACAGATAATGTCTCCAAATCTTAAGGGCAAAAATTATTGCTTCTAACTCTAAGTCATGAGTCGTATAATTCTTCCCGTGCTTTTTCAACAGCCTTGATGCATACACAATTACCTTTTTGCATTGCATTAGCACACATCCTAATCCTAGCTTAGAAGCATCGCAGTAAACTTCAAAATCTTCTGTTCCGTCTGGTAAAGCTAGAATTGGGGCGTTTGTTAATCTTTGCTTTAAAATCCTAAAGCCCTTTTCTTGCTTGGGTCCCCATTCAAACTTAACTGTTTTACAGGTTAACTTAGTTAATGGCATAGCTATCTTTGAAAAGTCTTTAATGAAGCGCCTATAGTATCCAGCTAATCCCAGAAAACTTCTAACTTCCATAGCTGATTGTGGGACCTTCCACTTGGTAATTGCTTCTATATTGGAGGGATCTGCGTGAATACCTTCATGATTCACCATGTGTCCTATTAATTGCACTTCCTGTAGCCAAAATTCACACTTCGAGAATTTGGCGTAAAACTTTTCCTTTCTTAACAGAGTTAAGATTGCGTGCAGGTGCTTACAATGCTCGTCCTGGCTTTTGGAATAAATAAGTATATCGTCAATAAAGACAATTACGAATCTATCCAAGTACGGCTTACAGATTCTATTCATCATGTCCATAAAAGCTGCAGGAGGATTTGTTAATCCGAAGGGCATGACTTTAAACTCGTAATGACCATACCTAGTCCTGAAGGCAGTTTTAGGTATGTCATCCTCTTGTACATTTAACTGATGATATCCAGAGCGCAAATCTATCTTAGAAAAATACCTAGCTCCCTGAAGTTGATAAAAAAGATCATCAATTCTAGGTAAGGGTATCGATTCTTAATTGTAACCTTATTCAGCTCCCTATATTCGATACACATTCGCATCGAACCATCCTTTTTCTTTACAAACAACACAGGTGCTCCCCATGGGGATGAACTAGGTTGTATGAAACCTTTACTTAGTAATTCATCTAACTGCTTTTTCAACTCTAACATTTCGGTGGGTGCTAACCGATAAGGTGCCTTTGCTATTGGTGTAGTTCCGGGAAATAGATGAATTCTAAATTCTACTTCCCTATCTGGAGGTAATCCAGGTAGTTTTTCTGGGAATATAGCTGGGTATTCTGACACTACTAGAATTTCCTTAAGTTCCTTACCTTTAATGTTCATGATTATCGAAATCATATGCACTATTCCTTGTTTTCGTTTATAACTAGCAACTTTCATTACTGAAATGAACTTCATTGGTTTCCGCGGCCTATCTCCTATAACCGTAATTATTTCCCCTGTTGGCGTACGTATTTCTATGGAATTCTTATCACAAAGGATTCGAGCATGGTTGGCTACTAACCAATCCATTCCTAATACGACATCGAATCCAGCTAAATTCATAGGCAACAGGTTTGAAGAAAATTTATAGCTTGAGAGTTCTATCTTTCCTTCTTGTAGAACCTTATCTATTTTGACAGAATTACCATCTGCCGTTTCTATCGTAAAAACTTGTCTAAGTTTGGTTATAGGTAGGTTAAGAGCTTGACAGAACGAAGTATTTATGAAACTTTGGTTTGCACCAGAGTCAAATAATACTTTTGCGTAGATATCATTTACAAGAAACGTACCAGCTATCACATACGGAATCAGCTCTGCTTCTTGCGTGGTTAGCTGGAAGGCTCTTGCATTTTTCTTATTAGTTCCTTCAGCAGGTTTGGCCTTGTTATCAGCTGGATTGACTAATTTTGGGCATTCTGGCTTAAAGTGTCCAGCTTCTCCGCAGTTAAAGCAAATCGTCGATTTCTTCTTTCTGCATTCTTCGTCTGGGTGCCCCGGTCTATTGTAGAAATTGCAATACCCTTTACATTTTCCAAAATGCTTTCTTTTATAGGTACTGCAAAATGGCAGGGTAGAGGATTGCCCAGTTCCCTTTTTCTTGAAATTACTATTATTATTACCCATACGAAATCCTTGGGTAATCTTCTGGGCCAATTCCTTCTTCCTATTTTCTTCTCTCGTGCGTACCAGTCCGTCTGTCAAGGTGTTGGCCAGTTCAACAGCATCGTCAATTGTGCGGGGTCTCGCAGCTTTGACGATATCACGGATCTCACTAATTAAACCCCAAATATAGCGAGAAATAAGTACCGGTTCTGGCGAAGCCAGAGTTGGTACAATTCTGGCATACTCGAAGTATTTCAAAGTATACCCACGGCAGTGAACGTCTGCCATCCGGTGGCTCAGGAACTTGTTTGTCATTTCTTCCTTTTCATAGTCGGGACAAAATTTTCTTTCCACCACTTCCTTAAATTCCTCCCAACTCATGGCATAAGCCACGTCACTTCCTTTGGCTTGCAGCACCGTGTTCCACCATTCTACCGCCTCTTCCTTGAAAAGGTGGGATGCATACATAACCTTGTCCTCCTCAGCACATTTACTTATTTTAATTACTGCTTCGGTTTTCTCCAACCAATGCAGTGCGGCAGTTTCCCCTTCATTTCCTGCAAATTCAACCGGTTTATAGGCAAGAAATTCTTTATAAGTGCAACCAGGTGTTGCAGCTTTCATTTTCTTAAGAAACGGGGCTTGAACCACATCATTATTATTATTATTACCGCCCCCATTATTACTGTTACTAAAATTGTCGTCCTGGTTACGTTTGCTGTGGTTGGCTTGCAAAGGTTTAACGGGATTCTTAATAGCAGCGACGATTGCAGGGATAGCGTTGGCTATTCCCTGAGCAACGATATTTTCTATATCTTGCTTATTAAGAAATTGGTCTTCATTATTTTGTTCAGATTGGTTAACTTCGTTAGCTGGTTGGTTTTCTGTGTTTTCCATCTGAATCATTAATCATATATATAAATTATTATCAAACCATGGATAGCAACTTAAACATAATAAGGCAATCACCACATAATTAAATTAACACACATATAGCCAAAATCGTCGATTTCACGACATTTATATTTATGTAATACTAGGTTTTTACCCGGGATTGCTTCCCGGGCTCGGGAAAGTTATTTAGATTAATTAATTACAATTTGTTATTAATACGACCACATTACATCAACCATCTTATTCTATTCAACAACATTGTCTTAAAATCACGGAATTAGATCTATTCAACAACAGGACCACATGAATAACATTATTTCCAATTTTACTTTAATGCACTTAAATGATCGGGTGATTTGGGATTTTGTAAAAATGTTTGTTCTTGTACTTCTTAACAAAATAAGATGTTGACCAAAATTCAAACAAATGTTGACCAAAAGTAAATCAGATCAGATGTTCAACATAAACACTGAATCTATAACAACAGACACTACAGACACTGATTATATTCAAACTACTGATACATAAACATTGATTCTTCATTCCACTGTTGTAATCTAAGCACTAATGTTGAGGATCAGTGCTATTTTCAAAGGGTGATCAGAGCTTGAATGACAATGCTTTGATCTTCAACAATGCTTGGATCCCATCAGTAGTTTGAGGTTCAATTTTTATGCTTCATCAGTGGTTGGATTCCAATGTATGTAGAAGCTTTGCTGAGCTGTCATCTTCAAGTGCCATTGTCTTGATAGCCTCTTTAAAATATACAGCTTCTTGCTCATTCTCTTCTGCATCAGTCAACTTTTGCCTCTTTCTTTGGTTTAACATAATGACAGAGGTATCCGATGATGTGAACAGTGGTTCAGAATTGTGGAGCTGCTTCTTTGACATGTTAATAGTTTTGTAACCAGGCTTCTTTGGAAGGCTAGGATCTGTTTCTCTCTTTTTTCTAAGCCTTTCATAAGCTTCATCAGTGTACTGCCTTGTCCATTTTGCTATGGCCTTGGCAGTTGCAACCTTTGCATCAACCAACTCTTGTTTCTTTCTTTTATACTCCAAGGTAAGATCATCAATAGCCTTTTTTATTTACGCCAATTTGGTGCTGACCTTTTCATGCTTGGATCTCTTTTTACTCTTTCAATTCTATTGAGTTCTGCTTTGAGACCAACAAGTGGCCAATCTTGTAATTGCTCTTCCTTGGCAGGGTAGAACTTCTCACTCATGATCAATGCCAGAATGTCTTTTCTCACATCTTTTTGCAGGCCAGGTTCTGGTGGTAAATTTGACATTTCTTTACTCAAATCTCTAGCATAGTCTTCCATGAGCTTGACTTTGGTGAGTAAAAACTGATAATGACTTGAATACACATTGTCATTTTCTCCTTCGCATTCAACCCTAGCTATTATTTGAGCTTGTCTAGCTTTTAGTTTTAGATATTCATCCATGTTTTTTGGATTTCTAAAACCAACCAGAGAAGGGAATTTCCTTTTTGAAGGATCATCAACTGTGTAGAACTGCCTCATTTCATTCTTTACTACATGGAGTTCCAGTGGATAACTGGCAGCTGCTGGGGTACCATCTGCAGACTCATATCCTTGAAGAGCTATTGGATCTTTGATTGGATTGACCAATTTTGGAGGAATGAAAGATTCAGGTTTGGTGATTTTGTAAGGTACAGATGAAACAGGATCAGGTGCTGGTATATCATCATCATGCACTTGAATATTTTTTCTTCTAGTATACACATTTTCAGGAGGAGGTGTTTCTATTTGAGGTTTTGGAGCAAACAGAATTATGGCTTGGGAAGGATTGTTAAAAGTGGTAGGTAATTGACTAACAGTTGTCGAAACAACTGGTGTCTCAACCACTGTTGATGTATCAACAGTTGTCTTTTGCTTTAAGGCAGGTGGTGAGTTTTGTGATGATGGTTTTGTTTGGGTTGTTTGAGTAGTGATGGTGTGTGTTTGACTAATAGTTGTTGAAACAACTGGGGTTTCAACCATTGTTGCCATTACCACGGATGATGTGTCAACTGTTGTCTTCTGCCTTTTAGCAGGTGGTATTGGTGGTGGTGAAGGGATTTTTCGTAATGGAGATAAGACAGTGGATGTAGTGTGTGTTGAAGTGGTAGTGGTGAAAGTTTGGATAACAGATGTTGAAATTACTGAAGAAGCAACAACTGTTGATACAACAGGTGTTTTAACATCTGTTGGTTTCGAAGATTGATGTGTGGAACTTTTGGAAGGTTTGGGAGTTTGTTTTGTGGATTTGGGAGGTGTGGTTTTGGGTTGTATGACTTTTCTAGTAGACTTTCTTATGGGCTGAGAATTTTCTTGATCCTTTGGCTCAGAAGTACCCTGTTCATTCATCTCCATAAAAACTCTCTTCTCCTGTTCAAACCTTCCTTTATCCTTTGCCTCCATATCCTTTTTCACCCTTGCTTTTGCATCAGCAATGGCATTTAAGGTTACATCAACCTTTTTGGAACCATCTGGCAAAGGGATGTGTGCAAGCATTGTTGAATTATCTGGTGCAATGTACAGACCATCTTCATATCCCTTTTTCTTCAACTGCCTCATTTTCTCCGCCTTTTTGGCATTATTTGGTGGTGGGCTGTCCACAAAGATGATAGAGGGAGGAGCAGTGCCAGTGGTGTTCATAAATTGAGCCTTCAGGGTTTTTATATCTGCCTGAGTGTCTTTGAACCTGGCTTCCATTATATTTCTGATATTTTGAAGCTGAATTTCATCTTTCTGATAAGCATTTGCTCTTTGTTGGTGAAGCAGAGGTTGAAATAATGCCCAAAGGTCAGTGGGAGCAGGTGGTGCCTGCTGTTTTTGTAACAACTGTTGCAGTATGGTTTTGATTTTTTGCAATAGATTTATCCAGTTTGTTAAGCCTCTCCCTCAATTCTCGGTACATTAAACCATCATCCAATTTAATGGGATCATCTGATTTCCCACCAGAGGTGGTTGTAACAGTGGTTGACTGAGGGAGACTTTCCCAAAAGTCATCCCCTGTTGCCCCTTTTTCTTGGAACTGGGGACTTCTTTCCTCAGCAGAGGTTACCAATCTAAGCTCACTAGTGTATACAGGATACACACCAGTATTTAGAAAGGTTCCCATAGAAGAAATTGCCTTCAAGGAAGTCTGATTAATAAAACTACTGTCCAAGTGTAAACCAGTGAGTTCAACACTTGTAGTAGCTGCTTCACTTGAACTACTGACAGGAAGTACTTGTACATCCTGCAGTGTAACCTCCTTAGGTGTTGTTGGTGGGTTAGCAATGATAGGGAGCTCAGACACAGTCACTTTCTGTGGCATGCTCTCAGTGATAGGGGGTTGAGAGGAACTGATTGCTATCTGATTTATATCAACTGCATCCAACAAAAGTTTTGTTTGTGGTGGAATTGTAACAGTGAGTACGGGAGTGGAAAGAGGATTTGCCCCGGGCAGTGGGCTGGGGATGATGGATTCAAGTGAGTCCAAAGCAACATAATTTTATGTCCCTATTCTTACAACCTATTCTTTTTTAAAAGAAACAGGAGGAGTTTGAGGCTCAGGTTGAGATATTTCTAACATCTGCTGTGAGGAAGTACCAGCAGTGGTTTCTGGTGACTTTTGTGTTTTCACCGGCAGTGGCTCTGGGATCTCATCTTCCAGAGTTGCCTTTGTTTTAGGTTTGAGGGGCTTTTGTGTTTTCTTTTGTCTTGGTCTTTTGGTGGATTTAGGTGTCGGTTTCACAGTAGTTGTTTTGCTGCTGTGATCACCTTGAGCAGTGGGCTCAGCAGCAGGTGCCTGAGGAGCAGTGGTAGCTGCTAAAGTCTGCTCAGGAGCCTGTGCTTGTGTTTTGGACACTTTTGATAGCCTTGTAAATGTTAACGGTGTAAGGCCATTTATTTGAAAAGGTTCACCCTGGATGAGTACATGAGCATCATCCTTTCCAAATTTCTTTTGAAAATAAAAGCTTAGGAACCTTGGAAATAGTAAAAATGATTTGCTATCAACATTTTTTACCAAGTCATTAAAGATCTCCTGTGAATAGTTAAAGTTTTCCCCATGCAAGATAGCATATTCAAGGTATTGGATCTTTAATGGAATTTCATTGAAAGCAATGGTCTTATTAGAAACACACATTAAGAAGGTATGAAACAAAAACCTTGGGGCAGGGGGAAAACTGCCTTTTTGTAAAGTGTTTTTTTTCATTTGCTTTGCATACCCTCTTTGTAAAAAATCTGTTTGATACTCTATTTTAGGGAAAAAAGTCTTACCTTCAAGATCATTGAGTTCAAACACCTCAGAAATGGTTTGTGGTGTGATTTTAACATCAACTCCCTTTATCGAGGAATTGATAGCTATGGGTGTTTTATCTTGATATTCAAGTTTTGCATTTTTCCAAAATTCCCTCTGGGTTGCCAAGTAAATCGGAGCATCAGAAGTCAACAAAGTTTTGTATTTTGAAGACGAAAGGGCATCTATGACGGAATTGAATGTTTCAGTGTTACTTGGTTTTGTCAAGAGACCCAAGTAGTTATGGGGAGCTTTGTATCGAATTTGTATGACCTTTTGACTGGATTTCCTTTTAACTGATGAAGACCGTGATTTTGCCATTTGAGGAAGAAGGACGATGAGGAATTTTGAGAGAAATGGAGGATAACTGCTTTGAAAAAGGAAAAATGAATTCGATTCGACAGTTAAAACCCTGATTGGGGGTTTTGATCAGGGTTTTATAGCAGGAAAAGTGAATGCTGACGTGGCATCGGTTACAAAAGATCTGACGGCTATGAACTGTCCACGAGCCAACCCCTGATGAGTAATGGAACATAGTTGTTTTATGAAGACACTGATGGAATAATAACAGTGGTTGCAATGATTACACTGAAAAACAGTGGGAGACTTTAAGTTATCAGTGGATATCCTTAAAACATTTAATGCTTATAATTCATAAAAAAAATTCATTTTAACTATTTTTAAGATGAATTTTGAGATTTTTTAAATAAAGTATTACATATAATCAGTTAGCATGCTGGGGTGATGTGATAAATACCGTTACATATAAACAACCCTATGATATGAAATTTAACAATCTAACAAAGTATAAAATACTGATGTTGAATCCACTATAGATGCTGAAGCACTGCTGCTACTGAGCAATGTTTTTCCTTTCGTTGATCAGGCTTTAGGAACATAAGTGCTTGTCTTTAACATGGCTTTGTCTTCAACAGTGGATAGGCCTCATCAATCTTTAAGAACATCAGTATTTATAAGGAGCAGTGGTTAATTATAACAGTCCTTAGCATGATCAGCTGTTATAAGCGTATGCGTTGTGAAATGCGATATAGCGTGCGTGATAAGCGATGTAGTGCGAAAATATGCGAAGTAGCGTAGTAAGCGATATAGTTTACATTATGATCCGAATCTCGGTGCTAGGCGTAACGAGAGTAACAAGCGCGAAAGTGCGGGTTGTTACATTAAAACCTCTGAATTTGTTTGTTACAACCTTGTTTTTAAGAACACATAATCATAGTCTTGATTAGTGGCATAAGGACATAAGAATGTATGAAGAGAACATAAGTTCAAGTATGTTTAACAAAGTTTGTACAAAACATAATGTTTCTTGCACTTTTGCCCTAATTATAGTGATGTTCCATCATTGGTTTTCCATGGAAAACCTATGGAAACATACCTAAGGGTGTTTCAAGTGCTAAGAAGCAAGAAGAAATGAAAAAGATGGAAGATAAATGAGTTTATGCTCACTTTTTCAACTTGATACGATTCTGATTTGCTACTGATTTCTTAGCTTAATTTAGGGTGTTTGAGAGTGAAAATGAAGTGTTTGCAAAGTGGAAAATGTGTGGGAATGGGTTGGGTTTTATAGGGAGTGATTAGGTTAAGTTAGGTGGCCATTTAATGGAAGAAACACACCTTAACACACCAAAAATCGCCCAATAAATGAGCTGTTAAAAGGATTCTGTGGATTCACCTCTCTTGCGGGGCGCGCGAGTGATGTGGGTGAGGGTCACGGCCTGCGAGCCGCCTGAGCTGGTGATTTTGTTTGATTATTTGACACTTTTAGTCCCTTAAGTTTGATATAGTTATGTTTTAAGGTGTTTTATGTATAAAAGGTAATGTGTAAGGGTATATTATGCAATTAAAACATAAAGTAAGTATAAAACAAGTATGAATAAGTATATTTGTCGAGAAATAGTATCGTATGCGCATGAAATGAACATGCAAGACAAGTATTTACAAGTTTAACGCATTTCGTAAGAATTATGAATAAGGTATCACAAGTGTAATTAATCCAAACGTATGAACATGTATGAAATATGTAGAACATGAATTTAACGAAATACGAATTTTGTTTATGATTCAAGTCTCGGATCTTACAACGATACAATGGAATGACGATTACAAAGAATACAAGATTTCCAGAAATAGAATTACGAACAAGCTTTCTAATTAAGGAATGTACGAAACGCTGGGCGTTACAGTCTCCTCTCTTTTAGGAAATTTTGTCCCGAAATTTATTCAAGAGGAAGATTTTGTAAAAAAAAACAATTTTGGCTAAAAGAATGATCGTCTAATATCGAGACTTGGAAATTTTAATACGTTTTGTAAAGTATGAAATTTGAGGAACGAAAAGATAGGTTTGTAAAAAGGTTTGTTTGACTAAAATGATTCGAGGCATTAAGCATGAGTAAAAGGTGCATGTGTGTGCATAGACGCGCGAGTTTAAACAGGTTTGAATAACTCAATGAAAAGGTAATTTAAAATGTGATACCTAAAAAGGAAAAAGAAATTTTGTACAAAACGGTTCGTATTTTGACGAAGGAACGTGGTTGCACTGTTGGTTTTAAAGGGCATTGAAAAATTTCGGTTTTGTAGAGAATTCTTTATCAGTGAAAAACGAGAAGGTTAGGTATTTTAATTAAAATAGTTTTGAAGGTAACGACCAATTAAGCGTGTTGGCACATAAACAAGAATGGAAGATAGTTTTAAATAGTAAGAAAGTATTTTAGGATTCGAATGTGTAAGCAGATTGATAGTAAACGAGGGTCGTATAAAAGACAAAGAATAACTGGGAATAATGGAGCTATAAGAGTGAATGATTGATCTAATAAACTAATACGAGTATAAGGACGGCATGTGTATTGGACAAACGAAAAACTTTGTGTTGGGAATGAGGTCTCGTCGTGGATAATCGGATATCACACGTTTAGCAATGTGTTTGTGAGTTGTTAGAGTTTGCATATTAGGTCTAAATATGGTCTGCAAAGCACCGAATTTCTCATGGCACGTTTTACGAAAGTTTAGTAACATGGTGAAAACACTTATATATAGGAAGTACCAGCGGCGTATCCACCATGTTTTAACCATGTTACGTTTCTTTCGTCATTCGGTGTCATGTTACGTTCCGTGTCTTACCATACACAGTAGTACACTCTATGATTCTCAGGCGCCTATCACTATAATCCCGTGTGCACCCGCGATTATATTGATCGTCGCACGATCCGCATAGCTTGTACTAGTTGTGTATGAATCAAGGTATACATAATTTGAAAATTAAAATGTGTGCGTATAAAGATGTAGTATATAAACATGTTTATGCTTAAGTATGTATGTGACCTACATAAGCGAATCCCTCAGGTTACGCTCACGTATAGGTACGAATGTATGAATATGAGTATGAATAAAAGTATGCGTATGAAATTAAGTAATAGTATGAGTATGGATATGTATATGAGTATAAGTAGAAACATAAAACGTATAGGTATGAATACGAATATAAGTATAGCATAAATGATGACGTTTGCATGTATCGTATGAATGGAATACAACGAATCTAGACATATAAAATGATCGAGAAGTTCGAGTATGTAAAAGCGAATGATACAAATGAAATTGTCGTGAGATATTGACTAAAACATGTATGATGATACGTATGGAGTTCATCGAATCAAAATATATCAAGTTTGACTTAGAATGTAGAACCTAGTTTGTGAATGTAAAAAGAATGTAAAGTACTTATTGGTTATACGTGACGTATTTTGTAAAGAACGGAAATGCTACTCTTGTTTTAGAAGAATTTATGTAAGTCGAAAATGTGCGGCCCCTATGAAGTTTCCTTGCCCACGTGTTTTGAAATCCAAATGACGTATTAAGTGATGTACGAAAAGGTTCTACAAGATAGTAAGTTTGCACCATTGACTCTAATGACATTGCAGACTTTTTTTTTTCATTTAATAAGGTTGCTGACTATTATAATACTATTATACCATACTTCATCTTCTCCGTAAACAATTTCTCTGCAACTCAATCGAAAATTTTCATTTTTGGTGTTTGGAAATTTTGTTTTATCTCATCTTCCCTTACATTCAGGGGTATCCCAATATTTGCCAAGGAGTATCTGCGATACATAAAACGGAGTTTGAAAGAAAAAATTGCACTTCCTCAAAGAAGTTGAGGGGTATCCCAGGCAATCCCTGCACTCCAAATAGAGCCACCCCTAGTAGGTATGCCCTATTAATATCATCTCGTTGATTCACGTTATATGGCATGCGATCACGAGGATCCGAAGGAAGAGTATCCACATCAACGAGGGAGTTTTGGAAGATGATTCAACCCGTTTCCTCTTGAGAAATTGACATAGAGTCGAAATACGTAATAGTTTACATTAGTTTGTGTCGGTTTTAAGTGTGTTAATTATTATTTGTTATATGTTTATCGAGTATTGGTCTTTTTATGCTTAACAGGTATTAAACGAGGTGGAAACTAAGTTAAAAGGATTCTATTAACAAGAGATACAATAAATGATAATATAAAAAGGAAACAATTTGTCTAAATACAAAATAAAAGATTCATAGATTTTGCATCAAATAATTTAATGGAAATAAATGTGCTTAATTACTTTTTAATTAAATCAATGTTGAATGTGAATTAAATTGCATTCACTTGTGTATGATCAGCGAAGACTACAAGAATTAGCACATATAATTATGGGGCTTTAGTAACAATGGGCTATACATTTTAGAAGACTTCAAAAGATCAAGCCAGTCACGAGAGGGAAAGAAAAGAAAAAGAATTTGGTTTGGGCTTTCTTCAACTACTACAACAGATAAAAATATAGTGGGCCAGATCAATGGGTGGAACTAAGACTACAAAGGAAGTCGGTGAAGGTTTTGGGCGGAATTAAAAAAAGGGTGTCGCAGAAAGAGAATTATTGGGGGATTTTTTTGAACGGCTTAGTTTAGGCAGTAGGGACGCAATGAGAACTAGGCAGCCGTCATTTGGCAGCTGTACACGGTTCAATGCATGAGCGTTTAGATGGCTTTCTTTAAGCGTACGTTTCGTAGGGTTTGACCATTTTGTTAGTTTTATTCATTATTGGATTTGTTTTTGACATTGACAACGTTTTATAAACAATTTGATTTGTTGGTTTATTTAAACTATTTGCATGTGTTTTGAGTTCTTGCTTTACAACTTGCTCGGTTGATGACAAGACCTTGTAGCTTGTTGGGTGCCATAGAGTATGTTGACTCACATTAGTAAATAGGGTAATTGAATTGTAAAAGATCATGACAAAGACCTGTTTTTGATTACCACTTAAATTAACCGACTTTTCAGCACCATATCTATGTGGTGTCCAATTAATGATTAAATTGAGTTTGGTGTAAACCTAGAATCTGAAACCTGGATGACGTTACCTTATCTCTTGTGACTTCCCTCGGATGATTGATTTCTAGATTTTCACATAAAACTTTGTTTTTCTGATTCTTATTAACTGATAAATTTTGACCACTTGTGTTGATTTTGTGAAACGTTTATTATATTTGAATTGTTTGTCATTTATCAAGCGTATTGGCAACATACTTGCTTTGGTAGCGGGTTGGTAAATTGGTGGGTAATTGGTATAATTAAATGAGTTATTAGGTTGTATGGTGAATCTTAAAAACTATCCCTAATAATTAATTAAAGTCATTAATTCCTAGGCCATGTCTATTTGGTGTTATGAATCTGTAAACGAGTTTTTGTGTTAAACTTGCAATCAGGATTCTGGGTGGGAGTTGCTTTCTTTAATATATGATAATTCTCTAGTTAAACACTAACCACAAATTCCTCATAGATACGATACCCTACTCACGCTATCTATTTAGTTTAATTAGGTTTTTGCATGACCCTTACGACAGTCATCAGAAATCGCGCCATAACATCCCTATTCATGGTTCCTATCACATATAAAACAACAAAATCATTTAAAACAACACCAAACACGTAAATTCTTAAAACCATAGTCCATTATTTTCAATTTTAATTTTCAAACATTCAAGCATCAAGATTCGGGCCCTAATTTTAAATGCTGATTACTTATAACTAATCATTTATACAAACAAAACTTTAAATAAAACATCAAAATAATACCACTAGAAGTCTAGAACAAAAAAAAAAAAACTTAAAAAAAAAATCAAACCCTTTTACATCTCTTTTATCCTAAACAACACATAAAACAACAAAAACAAACTATAAATAAACAAAGCATACGTGGTTTTTAACGGATTCCGGCGATAAGATGCTTGGAGGTGGCCAGAATTTTGATTTCCGGCAACAAAAAGTCTGCTCGTTGACTGCAAGTATGTTGCATCGCTAGGTATCAGAGGCGGGATTGGAATTGTAAAGAATGGTGGGTTGTGTTATTTTATTAAGTTCAAATTAGATTGGGTTTAGACTTGGGTAGTTGGGTTAATTACAATGAATTTTTTATTGGGCTTCTAAGCTATAAGAGTGTTTGGGTAATTGGGTTAATTGGTTAAAGTTTAAAGAAGTAAAGAATAATTATATAAGTTCTATATATTTTAATAAAGAATCAGGTTTACAATTTTTTTTAAATTCGTATTAATTTTTTTTTTTCTAAAGAGGGTGGTTGAAAATCCAAAGGGTGCGGTTGAAAAATTCTAAGGGGTGCGGTCTAGATTTTCCACGGAATTTAGCACTACAATATTTTTGTTCAAGGGGTGTGCCCGCCCACCCATGATATAGAGTGGGTTCGCCCCTGGTTATATTTCATATTAGATGAGAGACAAATGTTTCTTACATGACAACGAGCCTTTGGGTAAAACATATCAAAGAATAACTAAGTCGATCTCTGACTCGCACGCTCCGACAGACATATTAAACAGGGAAAAATAGACGCACTGCGACGGGACTGTTAAACGGGAAAAAATATATGAAAAAACGTTAAACCCCATACGCACATTGCGACGTGTTAACTCGGAAAATTTAGAACGAAACGTTAAACGGAAAATTTGCAAAATATGAAAAGTATAGGGGACCAAACCTAAAAGTTGAAAAAAGCGTTGGAGTTAAATTGAAAAAGATGAAAAGTTTTGGGTTAAAAGTAAAAAAATCAAAGGTGTTAAATTGCAAAAGATGAAATCTTTTGAGTTAGAAGTGAAAATCAAATTAATCAAAGGGGTTAAATTACCAAACTTATAACTTTAGACTTAAATTGCCAAAGATTGAAACTTTAGAGTTAGAAAGGATTTTTTTTTTTTTTTTGAAAACCCACAAAAATTTACGTCGGACAAAATTTCGATTGCACTCGGTTCAGACAAAATTTATGTCGAAACTTACACCAACAGTAAACGTACATAAAATAAGCACAAAAACGTATTATATTTGACCTTACTTGTTTAAAATATGTGGATACGTACATAAAAATATGAACGTAAAAGTTAGCTTTTTTTAACGTAAAGGAACGAAAGGGGTAACATTAAAACTTTAGAAATTCGATGATATTTTACAATGTTTTCAAACACAACAAATTAGTTCTTTAAGAACGAAATTTGCGAAAGAAAGTTATCGAAGAAAAATTACATTCGTAAAAAGTTTAATAGGTTAAAAACATATGTTATATATGGTACAGAGGTAAAGTTTGAACAACATAAACTGGAGGGGTTAATTTGTAAACTATAACAGTAGCCTAGGAGCTATTTTTTTTAATAGTTTGGGGGTAAGTAAAATGGAGTAATAGCCTAGGGGGCTAAAACTCCATTTTTTAAAGTTGGTAACGATGCTAAAGGATAAAGATGAGTTTTGAAAAAGTTGGGGGTAAAAAAGGAATGTTTACCGATATTCCTCTTTAAGATATATATATGAATGTTTATATATCAAGTTTTTCTGTTTAAGTTTATTCCTTCCACATAGGTTGAGATTAGGGCTCTAAACGAACGGAACGAAACTGAACGAGACCTAATTAATGTTCGTTCATTAACCGTTTGTTAGAAAAAATGTAAGGGTCATGAACATATAACCGAAAGGAATTTCATTTTCATGTTCATTCGGTTTTGTTTGTGTTTATTTGCTAATTCATAAACGAACACAAACAAATATATATCAACTTGTAAAGAGTAAATTGTCATTTTAATCCATGAGGTTTGATCAAAATTATCACTTTAGTCCAGATAGTTTTGTTTTCTGCCATTTTAGTCCTTGTCTTTTGTCATTTTTTGCCATTTTCATCAAACCCACTAACTCCATTAAAAAAAATTAGTTAACTCAGATGAATTTTGGTCAAACCATATTTTCTTTCTTTTTTTGTAGGTGCGAAATATGTGGATGGTGTTGTGCCGATTTACAGTGAAGATGATGGCGGTGGTTGTTGGTTTTACAATGATGGCGGTGGTTTTGGTTGATGACGTGGGTGGCGGAAAAGTGGGTGGTGGTGGTGGAAATGGTGGGTGGTGATGGCGGTGGAGTGGGTGGGTGGGTGGTGACGGTGCAGGCAGGTGGTGGCGATGATAGAAGGTTGTGATGGGGTGGGTGGTGGGAGGTGGTGGTGTTGGATGAAAATGGCAGACAAAAGTCAGGGACTAATATGGCAGAAAACAAAACTATATGTACTAAAATGGCAAGAAAAAACTATTTGGACTAAAGTGTCAATTTTGGTCAAACCTTAATGACTAAAATGGCAATTTACTCACTTGTAAAATAATGATTAACATTCTTAAACTAAAGCATTAAACATAATCACCAAAATAAAAACAAAGTTAAATACTTAACATAAGTATCTAACTAAGTATAAAAGTTAAAGTAGTATACTAATGAATATTACTAATATAAGAGAAAATATAAGATTTGTCCTTTATTTATGTATCCAATTTTAGGCGGTGTTTTTTAGTGTTAATATTGATGGGATTTGTACTTTATGTTTCAAAATCTTGCACGTTGTGTCCTTTTACCCTAACCATGTTAATTTTTCTTATTAAACTAGTTAATTATGTAGGGATTAGTTTGGGTTAGACAAAAATTGCAATTTAAAAAAATTGTGGGGTTGTAAAATGAAGTATAGTGTAGGGTTAAGAATGTAATTTTTAAAAGTTGAGGGTTTGTATAGTAGATGTAAAAGGAGGACCATTTTTGTAAATGCCAAAGACATGTGAGGGTGTGTATAATGAAATAATAGTATACGGGTTAAAAGTGTAATTTTTAAAAGTAAAAGGGTTGTATAGTTGGTGAAAAAAAAGGACCCTTCTTATAAAATGAACCGACATTTGTCTTTAAGTATTATAAGAATTTGGTTATATACCATGCACTTGAGGGAATTCTAGTTAATTCAACTCCTTAAGAACTATTGTGTAAATAAATTATATGAAGGGACATTTATGTAAAAAGTAAAAAAGATGTATAAATGAAAAATACCTCTACACACACACTCTCTAAACTCCCTCTTCTCTTCTCTTCTCTTCTCTTCTCTCTCTCTATATATATATATAGGGTAGGGTTCCAGCGTGAACAATCTCCCAAGCGTGAACTGCGTGAACTGATCTGGGCCCTTGATTTCCTTTTTAGTTGTTAAGGGTAGGATTGTAATTATATAAAAAAATAGATTTAAATCATTATTTTAAGAATTAAATTAAGTTACATCTTTCCTAATTTAAATTCATTATCCACATTATGTTTTATTTATTAATAAGATAATTATCAAAACGAACAACAAATCACCATATTTCAATTTTTATTTTTATTTCAGATTCATCACAAGAATTCGAATTTTGATTTTTAAGATCCACGTAACCTTCATATTTTAGCGGGATACACATGTGTACTTGGATATAAATAGAACAGTACACATGTGTACTCAGCATCGTACATATGTGTAATTAGCTACATAATACATACATAGAAACAATACCTGTAAAACTATTTTATATTTAACAAATTACAAGTTCCATAATATTTTCCAAACCAAACAAAAAAAACATATAATTACAAGTTCCAGTTTGGTAGAAACAATAAACCCAACATAATCGGAAAAAACAGAAAACATAATCTTTTACAATTATTCGCCACGTTGTATGCTGAAACATCCTTATCGACCAAGCAAACAAACATATGTGAATCATCCTTATCGACCTCATATGTGAATCATCCTTGTCGACCTTCCGTCTCAATTTTTCTCGTTACGAAATCTCCTATAATAGCACAAAAAAACTCATCAACTAATATTTTGCATAATTCACAAGTGTACATCAACAACCTTACACATTCAATACACAAAAAATTATGAGATATCACAAAAACAGACGCTATACACATGTGTACATCGCGTTAAAATCAGAATACACATGTGTACATCGCATTAAAAACAGAGCAAAATCAGAATACACATGTGTACATCGCTTTAAAACCAGAGCAAACTCAGAATACACATGTGTACATCGCATTAAAACAGAGCAAAAATCAGAATACACATGTGTACATTGCATTAAACATTGTACCAATAATCATTAAAATTAAATATTAACTAATAAATAAATTAATTAAAACATTAAAAAAGAACCCAATATTTAGGATCTAAATCACTAAGCCGACAATGAATTGGACTTTCAAAATTGATGCACATGGGCCTGACAAACCTTTTGACTGTTGAGAATAACATGTGATTTGATACTCTTTGAATTTCTAAAACCACTAAGCCCACAATATTAATTACACTTTTGAATTAAACATCGAACCAGGATAGACTTTTGAATCCGAATCGAAGCTGTGTCATCGGTCAACGTCTCCTACGGCCACCACTATTGCCGCGGCCGTCATCACTGCCCGCACCATCCCCATCGTCACCCATCGTCATCAATGTCAACAATTTGCAGAAAGTAAGAGGAAAGCAGGGGAGGGTTTTCTTACCGGGCTACAGAGCATCAAAATACACAAATTAAACAATAGAAATCAACGATTACAATCAAGATCTAAAATATGTTGAATGAAATTGATAATAATAAGAGGAGATTAGAAGAGTTTACCTACAAAACGATCCATTTTTTCTTCGATTCGGTTATGAAAAATGATCCGTTTTTTCTTCGATTCAGATCTGAAAAACCACCGTCGAAGCCTGATTTCATCGTCTACTTCATCGGAGAAAAATGGATCAAACTGTGGTGGTTTTGGGTGTTTTGGGCAACAGACCTGTGTGGTGTGGGATTTTGTTGATGTCGGCTTTGATATGTGAGAGAGAAAGATTGAATATTATGTTTTTCTTCGATTTGGATCTGGGGGATGAAGGTGAGAGAAAGTTGAAAGATGAAGAAAGATTGTATATGATGATTTGTGAGAGAGAACGAGATTTATGGAATCAGTTTAAAATACAAATTACACATATACCCTTATTCATTTAATTAATTAGTAACAATTAATCAAATAATTACCATCATGCCATTGACTTAAAATCTCAAGATGATAAAAATCAAGGGCCCAGATCAGTTCACGTAGTTCACGCTTGGGATTTTGTTCACGTTTGAACCTAATCCTATATATATATATATATATATATCACACGCTCTGAACCTTCTCCAAATCTGAGATGGTGGCGGGTTAGGGTTTCATTAGATCCGAGACGATGGCGGGTTTAGTAGTGGTGGGTGGATGGTAATGGTGGATGTGGTGGTGGAAGGTGATTTTTATTACTATTATTGTATATTTTTAACAAGAAAAATTAATTTGGTTACGGTCAAAGAACACAACGTGCACGATTTTGAAACATAAACTACAAATCCCATCAATTTTAACCCTAAAGGACATCGTCTAAAATTGGATACATAGATAACGGACATAACTTGTAAGTTACTCTAAAAATAAACATTTTGATTGTTATAAACTTAAGCTAAATAATCCGTATTATAATAAATGATTTCAAATAATATCACGTATTACCACCATATTTATTCTCCTTCTTTTCGGTTATTTATAATTGCTGTTAAGTGATAACCACCATATTTATTCTCCTTCTTTTCGGTTATTTATAATTGCTTTTAAATTTCATTTATTGCTATTTAATAATTAATAATATGTGGTTTTAAAGAATTCCGCGTGTATCACCATATTTATTCTCGTTATTTTCAATAATTTATGGTATCTTTTAATTTGTTTTAGAATTATTAACTAGTAGTAAGACCCGTGTGCAAACACGGGTGATTTTTAGAAAACCATGAATAACACATTTTAATAGAAAGTAAAGAAAGGTATATAGAAATTGTATCAAAACTTGTTATTTATTATAGCTAACTAGTAGTAAGACCCGTGTGCAAACACGAGTGGTTTTTAGAAAACCATGAATAACACATTTTAACAGAAAGTAAAGATAGGTATATAGAAATTGTATCAAAATGTGTTATTTATTATAGCTAACTAGTAGTAAGACCCATGTGCAAACACGGGTGGTTTTTAGAAAACCATAAATAACACATTTTAATAGAAAACAGTTTCAAAAAATACTCATACAAATTTATAATGAAACATAAATCGTTTTTATGAAGAAATAGGCATCCATAATTAGAAAAAAAAAGTCATAAAATACAAATGCATAAAAGTCTAAAAAAAAACTAATCAATTTTAGACACAACCATAACACATAACATATCTTAAATAAATTTACAAAACATAACATTAAAATTGTTTAGATACAACAATTACAAAAACACATATATATAATTGTTTAAAATCACAAACGATGAGGTTAGTACAAAATACTAAAGGAGTTTGTAACAACAACCACAACACAAACTACATAGACACCTTCTTCAGAATCAACTTGCCAACATCAGGTTCGTAAACGAATGTGCATTTCTATGTGCCTTAATATCGTTCGGAATGAGGAACTTTTTTCCCCATTGACTTGCAGCATACCTGAAGCCTTGACCATGCTTCTTAGGTCGAAAATCAATGACAGTGTCTACTCCATGCAGATTCTGAATGGTCAACTTCAACGACATGTCAATACGCGACATCTCGGAAACTCTTGCATTAAGGCGCTAAAAATAAAATAAAAATACAATAATCAATATGAAGAAATACATGTTTTTAAAATAACTTTAGCAAATTTACTAAATGTGTCTAACAGATGCATAAAATGAATAGATAACATAACTTACAAAGCGGCGGTCAAATTTCCATACAAACTGTAACGGATGATAATCAGGATCATCTTTAGCATCATTAGAAGAACCACCACTATCTTCATCGTCCTCATCAGCAAAAACATCATCCATAGATATGTCACAGCCAGAACTACCATCACCCGAGTCATGATAATCACTATCCTCGTCCAGTGAACCAGATTCATCATCAAAGGCTGGTTAGTTATCAGGTAACTCAACTACTACCGGAGTAACATTAGATGTCTGACCAGCAGGCTTATCAACACCACCAGCCATATTTTCCATTGCATCTTTAGGTACCAAAACTTCATATCGATTTACATCAAAGAGAGTCAAATGAAAGTTGTAGTAAAAAAGGTATCTTATAGCAACAACACATTTTTCATTAAAACCTAAAAAACCTACGACCTTCTTCCATCCATCACCAAAGAAATAAAACTTGCTAATACGATCTTTTTCAATAAAAACATCAAACCAATTCCACACATTGATATAAACCTTCATCGCTCCCTTCAGCTTGGAAACACCAAAAGTGTTCTTCACAAAATCGGTGTGTAGAAGCTACAATAAAAAAACGTTAGCATTAACATCCTTAAAAATAATCTAGTCTATTTAAAAACCTGAAGAAATAGATATCATTATAACTTACCAAACGTTCAACTGTATTTTCATTAACAAAATGGCAGAAAGACTCAATATACTTTTGATCCACAAAAGATGAAATAGCGCTGAACATAACAAACTTTTGCTGATAATGCGGATAAGGTGCAACCTTCATAAAAGGTGTCAGCAAAAAAGTATATGGTCCGATTTTTCTAAATACAAGCACCGTTCCTTCTGATAAAGAAAGATCAGCAACAACTTTTTTCCAGCCTTCCATGAAAGCAAAACGACCATTGTGTCCTGCAAAATTAACCAACAAAGTCTTATCATTCACACACCTTATGACAACATTGTTATTATTAACAACAGATGATAACCATGTCTTGCAAAAGAGTTCGGGTATAACCTGTAAGATAAACACAAACGCAATCAATCAATGATAAGCATTTCAATATACGTATTAGTAAAACAAATAAAACAAGAATTTAAATCATAAACATTAAAACAGTACCAAGAATTCCTTAGTGACTGCTGAAAAACACCTGTAGAAAGACATTCTCCCTGTATTCCTGTTGAATATGAAAAAAGAAGACATCCATAATGATACAAAGTTCAAAATATTTAAAAGTTACAATGATGAATCCGGAAACAAATAAAATGAAAATAAAAAACAAAAAACAATGACAACACAAAATCATTTAAAAAAAATAAGAAATAAACATGGAAAGAAAAGATCATAAATAAAAAAAATAAATCTGAAAGAAACTAAACAGACAAAAAATAAAAAAATGCAAGTATTACGTAGTAAATCTTGAAAACAAAGAACATAAAATCGGTATTTTATATATCCCGGAAACATAAAATATCTACTGAAACAGAGAAAGTCTGTTGAACCAAATAACCGCTGCTGATAAATACAGAGACTGTTGAACCAAACGTCTGCCAAAGAGAACCTCTGCTGATAATTACAAAACTATGATGAAGCTAACGTCTGCAGTGGATGAACAGATGATGCAGTTCAACAGAGGATGTTTAACAGAAGAGCTTTAACAGATCATGATCAACAGATGATAAGGTCTGTTAAAGCAAAGTCTGTTCAACAGATCCTAATGTATTATGAAGACAAATTAAACACGAATTTAAAACATAAATATTAGTACAGTACTAAGAATTCCTTGTAAGTATTACTCAGTAAATATTGAAAACAAAGAACATAAAATCGGGATTTTATATATCCCTGAAACAGAGAATATCTACTGAAACAGAGAAAGAAAACTTCTAAAACTGCATTAAATAAACCCTAACGATACTATATAACTGAGAATCTGGATTTTATGATAAACACTAACCCGGCTAATATCTATGCCTGAAACAGAGATTATCTACTGATTTTTTTTTTTCCAAATAATGATCCTTTAACACGTTCTCCATAAATAATACAACAACTTAACTAAAACCTTTTTCAATTTGTATTCGTAACTGTCTATAATGGTATATCTACAATGATTCAATTCATTTAAGACCGAAAAAAGACTACAAACTTCATCATAAGTTGAATATACATACCTGTTCTTAGTAAATCAACAATGAAATTGGACGAATGAAGTCTGTCGTAGAAGAAGACGGCGATGAATGTTGAACCCTTTTCAAAAACGGTGATGAAGAAGTATTTTCGGTGAAGATTTGAAAGATGATAGTTGTTGATGTGTAATGATGGACTGTATGCACAGAACTGTTCTCTCCCCCAGATTTCAACTGATTTAACATATAGTTACACAAACAGCCCTCATTGATTTATGATATTTACATAAGGGTAATATAATGTGTAGTTAATTTAAGTAAGGTATATGTATTATTGTTATTACAAATTTTATATAACCAACACTTTTCTAACTAAAAGCGAAAAAAAATAAATTTTAAATTGCAAAATTTATATACTATATATAAATATATTAAAATTAAATATGTTTAAAATAATTATATAACCAACACTTTTGTAACTAAGTAAATGCCGATGTGGCAGTAGTTACAAATATCTGATGGCTAACATCTGTCCACGTCAGAACCTCTCTTGTGATAATGGATGATAGTTGTTTGGAAACCTCTGCTTGGCTAAAAATTAGATCCGAGACGATGGCGGGTTTAGTGGTGATGGGTGGATGGTAATGGTGGATGTGGTGGTGGAAGGTGATTTTTATTACTATTATTGTATTTTTTTTAACAAGAAAAATTAATTTGGTTACGGTCAAAGAACACAACGTGCATGATTTTGAAACATAAACTACAAATCCCATCAATTTTAACCCTAAAGGACACCGTCTAAAATTGGATACATAGATAACGGACAAAACTTGTATGTTACTCTAAAACTAAACATTTTGATTGTTATAAACTTAAGCTAAATAATCTGTATTATAATAAATGATTTAAAATAATATCACGTATTACCACCATATTTACTCTTCTTCTTTTCGTTTATTTATAATTGGTGTTAAGTGATAACCACCATATTTATTCTCCTTCTTTTCGGTTATTTATAATTGCTTTTAAATTTCTTTTATTGCTATTTAATAATTAATAATATGTGGTTTTAAAGAATTCCACGTGTATCACCATATTTATTCTCGTTATTTTCAATAATTTATGGTATCTTTTAATTTGTTTTCGAATTATTAACTAGTAGTAAAACCCGTGTGCAAACACGGGTGATTTTTAGAAAACCATGAATAACACATTTTAATAGAAAGTAAAGATAGGTATACAGAAATTGTATCAAAATTTGTTATTTATTATAGCTAACTAGTAGTAAGACCCGTGTGCAAACACGAGTGGTTTTTAGCATGAATAACACATTTTAAAAGAAAGTAAAGATAGGTATATAGAAATTGTATCAAAATGTGTTATTTATTATAGCTAACTAGTAGTAAGACCCATGTGCAAACACGGGTGGTTTTTAGAAAACCATAAATAACACATGTTAATAGAAAACAGTTTTAAAAAATACTCATACAAATTTATAATGAAACATAAATCGTGTTTATGAAGAAATAGGCATCCATAATTAGAAAAAAAGAGTCATACAATACAAATGCATAAAAGTCTAAAAAAAACTAATCAACATTAGACACAACCATAACACATAACATATCTTAAATAAATTTACAAAACATAACATTAAAATTGTTTAGATACAACAATTACAAAAACATATATATATATAATTGTTTAAAATCACAAACGATTAGGTTTGTACAAAATACTAAAGGAGTTTGTAACAACAACCACCACACAAACTACATAGACACCTTCTTCAGAATCAACTTGCCAACATCAGGTTCTTAAACGAATGTGCATTTCTATGGCGCCTTAATATCGTTTGGAATGAGGAACTTTTTTCCCCATTGACTTGCAACATACCTGAAGCCTTGACCATGCTTCTTAGGTCGGAAATCAATGACAGTGTCTACTCCATGCAGATTCTGAATGGTCAACTTCAACGACATGTCAATATGCGACATCTCGGAAACTCTTGCATTAAGGCGCTAAAAATAAAATAAAAATACAATAATCAATATGAAGATATACATGTTTTTAAAATAACTTTAGCAAATTTACTAAACGTGTCTAACAGATGCATAAAATGAATAGATAACATAACTTACAAAGCGGCGGTCAAATTTCCATACAAACTGTAACGGATGATAATCAGGATCATCTTTAGCATCATTAGAAGAACCACCACTATCTTCATCATCCTCATCAGCAGAAACATCATCCATAGAAATGTCACAGCCAGAACTACCATCACCCGAGTCACGATAATCATTATCCTCGTCCAGTGAACCAGATTCATCATCAAAGGCTGGTTAGTTATCAGGTAACTCAACAACTACAGGAGTAACATTAGATCTCTGACCAGCAGGCTTATCAACACCACCAGCCATATTTTCCATTGCAGCTTTAGGTACCAAAACTTCACATCGATTTACATCAAAGAGAGTTAAATGAAAGTTGTAGTAAAAAAGGTATCTTATAGCAACAACACATTTTTCATTAAAACCTAAAAAACCTACGACCTTCTTCCATCCATCACCAAAGAAATAAAACTTGCTAATACGATCTTTTTCAACAAAAACATCAAACCAATTCCACACATTGATATAAAACTTCATCGCTCCCTTCAGCTTAGAAACACCAAAAGTGTTCTTCACAAAATCGGTGTGTAGAAGCTACAATAAAAAACGTTAGCATTAACATCCTTAAAAATAATCTAGTCTATTTAAAAACCTGAAGAAA
The DNA here is from genome assembly GCA_030545235.1 of Helianthus tuberosus. Lineage (NCBI taxonomy): Eukaryota > Viridiplantae > Streptophyta > Magnoliopsida > Asterales > Asteraceae > Helianthus > Helianthus tuberosus. The sequence continues at coordinate 8,698 of JARYGA010011773.1, read as the reverse complement.
TAGATATCATTGTAACTTACCAAACGTTCTACTGTATTTTCATTAACAAAATGGCAGAAAGACTCAATATACTTTTGATCCACAAAAGATGAAATAGCGCTAAACATAATAAACTTTTGCTGATAATGCGGATAAGGTGCAACCTTCATAAAAGGTGTCAGCAAAAAAGTATATGGTCCGATTTTTCTAAATACAAGCACCGTTCCTTCTGATAAAGAAAGATCAGCAACAACTTTTTCCCAGCCTTCCATGAAAGCAAAACGACCATTGTGTCTTGCAAAATTAACCAACCAAGTCTTATCATTCACACACCTTATGACAGCATTGTTGTTATCAACAACAGATGTTAACCATGTCTTGCAAAAGAGTTCGGGTATAACCTGTAAGATAAACACAAACGCAATCAATCAATGAAAAGAATTTAAAAATACGTATTAGTAAAACAAATAAAACATGAATTTAAATCATAAACACTTAAACAGTACCAAGAATTCCTTGGTGACTGCTGAAAAACACCTGTAGAAAGACATTCTCCCTGTATTCCTGTTGAATCTGAAAAAAGAAGACATCCATAATGATACAAAGTTAAAATATTTAAAAGTTACAATGATGAATCCGGAAACAAATAAAATGAAAACAAAAAACAAAAAACAATGACAACACAAAATCATTTAAAAAATAAGAAATAAACATGGAAAGAAAAGATCATAAATAAAAAAAAATAAATCTGAAAGAAACAAAACAGACAAAAAATAAAAAAAATGTAAGTATTACTCAGTAAATCTTGAAAACAAAGAACATAAAATTGGTATTTTATATATCCCTGAAACATAAAATATCTACTGAAACAGAGAATGTCTATTGAACCAAATAACCACTGCTGATAAACACAAAGACTGTTGAACCAAACGTCTGCCAAAGAGAACCTCTGCTGATGAATACAAAACTATGATGAAGCTAACGTCTGCTGTGGATGAACAAATGATGCAGTTCAACAGAGGATGTTTAACAGAAGAGCTTTAACAGATCATGATGAACAGATGATAAGGTCTGTTAAAGCAAAGTCTGTTCAACAGATCCTAATGTATTATGAAGACAAATTAGACACGAATTTAAAGCATAAACATTAATACAGTACTAAGAATTCCTTGTAAGTATTACTCAGTAAATCTTGAAAACAAAGAACATAAAATCGGGATTTTATATATCCCTGAAACAGAGAATATCTACTGAAACAGAGAATATCTACTGAAATAGAGTATATTACTCGGACAAAAAGAAAACTTCTAAAACTGCATTGAACAAACCCTAACGATACTATATAACTGAGAATCTAGATTTTATGATAAACACTAACCCGGCTGTAACACCCGTTTACTTAAAACTAGGTTTAACGTATATTTTGCGAAAACAATTATGTAAATAATGATTACAAATGGATCGGAAATACGGGTTTACTAAATTTTTTTACAAATTTAAGTGATACTACATAATGTGGTTTGATTCGCCGTTTTAAATAACGACGAAACAACTTGCGGAAGCTTCATTTAACGCGTGTTCAGTTCTTGCTCGACGCTTGATCTTCATCCGGGAACTCTTGGCATTTTTCCTGTGATCAAAACCAACCTAAAAGTTAGTTTTGATGCTTAAACAATAGGTTAAACAAGCTCTAAACAACAAACCATGAGATAAACGATAAATTTCCAGTTTTGTAGTCTGTCGCGGGCCGCGACAGACTTAAGGATATCTTACGCGGGCCGCGACGTCTTGTCGCGTGTCGCGACATGTTTCATGTCATCTGTCGCGTGTCACGAGGGAACACTATTTCCAGCAGGTTCAGACTCTGGACCTGCATATCAGCCAGCTCCAAATTTTCTAAAAATCCAACTTTAAACTAGCATAACTTTTTACTCGGAGGTCCGTTTTACACGAATCTTTTTCCTACGCGTCCGTAATTTAATTCTCCATCAAATGGAGTTAAAATCCAACGTCTAACATAATAAAATTCCAGACTTTTAACTCTTCGGTTTATTACCCTTTTTACCAACTTTTGACCCGTTCGTGATTTCATCTAACAACTTATTTGCGGTCCTTGTTTCTTTTGTAAATATATCATTATGATTATTTCCTATTGTACAAGGCTCAAATCGCGGGTTATTACACATTCTAAACCCACTTATACATCAAGTGCTTATTTTGATCCGTTAAGGACCTTTATGACCTTTTAAGCCTTATTTCGCTCATTTCTTTTATGCCTCATGATCCCACCCGTTCATTTTGATTAGTTTTTCCACCACTAATATGAATGTGGTAGGTTTAATGTAATAGGCTATCTATCCCGAGTTTTACCCCTCAAATATGCTATCTTGCGACAATACGCATTTTAAGGCAAATGACCCTTGATAGTTTATGCCTACTATTTTCATACGTCTAAAGGTTACAAGATCATAACATAAGTTCCTAAACAACCTTTTTGGGTTGTTTGCCCAAATTACCCTTCAAGGGCATTTTAGTCAACATTAACCCCTCATTTACTACGAAGGGCTTTCACTACAAATATGGCCATAAAGTATGTTATCCACAACTATATTTATACGTACCTGGCTCGGGTCAACAAATAGATCCGATTTATACCTCGCTTTTATTATCACATATTCTATGGACGCAATTAACCGAATCGCTAATCGCTCCTGTTAACACAAGACTTGACAAACATATTAATCGATATTGTCAAATGGTGTTATCACACCATTTGACCCGTTTGGCCTATAAGACCAAGCATTTTCATAAGTAGCAAATCATGGTTATTAATTACCAATTTGTTCATCCGACCCATTTCAGATTTTTTCCACTAGACCCGTTTTTCTCTTAAATTCTTTTCTTATATATATATATATATATTTTTCCCATTCGGCTTACGCCACGGGTGCCCCTTTTGAACTTTAATTTACTTTAGTCGATACTTGACTAAATTTCCATTTTTACCCAATTTCCTATTACTAGTTACGCTATAAGGTAACCTTGAGAAAACTCTTAAATTCTTAACCAATTCATGACTAGTTTACCATTTTGCCTTTTTCACCATTAATCATGGTTTAAAAGGTTTCTATTTGTTCCGACCCAATTCATTTCGTGTCGGAACCCATAATTCGAACCAAATCCTTTGTCGTATTTATCGCCTATAAAATAAACATGTATACTATAAGTAGGTGTAAGTTTTACTTACCTTGCATCCGAAACACGCTTTTACTTCACACTTGATTCGTTTGACCCGCTCACTCATCAAGCTTCCACCTAGCTCGTTAGGCGTCAAACTATCATCATAATTCATAAGATGGTTCGATTAGTCATTATCAATTATGACTACTCCATCTTACGTGTCTTATGTTGACTTTATCACTTGATTAAATCGTTGGCTAGTTTGACTTCCTAGAGTCAATTGATCTATTAACATACTCAAATGCACACTTCACATGGAATTTCAACATTTTAATTTCATTTAGGCATTTTAACAAACACCTAGTGGGCATAATTTTACATATTTACTAACTAGTTCATAACTAGTTATTTTTTTACCAAGATTTACATTACAAATCAAACCTCTAGGTCTAGTGTTCATGAACTACACATCATATTTTCAGAAATCAGTTTCTATGCATCAATTTACACTAGATTAGCATTCTACATCCTAGTGTTTATCATTTTCTCACAAAACCCATGAATCACCTTCAATGTGTTCATGAAATTTTTCAGAATTTAGCCATGATTTCACATGTTATTGTCTAGGTTTTACTCCTAGACACCATATCAACCCTATTCTACCCAAATAGCTAACATGCAACATAAATTTTCAGATTTCCCAATTTCATGAGAAATTCAAACAGAGAATTAACACCAAATTTCACATACCTTGTAACCCCCTTATGATGAGGATCACGAATCTATGTTCAGATTTCGATTTGGAACAGGAATTGACCTTCAATCTGGTTGTTTTGTGAATGTTTAGGGTTTAGATGGAGCCTGGGGGTTGCCCCTGATGTTGATCGATTTTCACAAAACACAGACAATTGTGTTTTGTGTTTTATTTTGTTGTTTCTATACAATAGTTTTCATTTAGACACATATGTCCCTCATTTTTTTCACTCTTAATTCTTTTGAACTCCTAACTACTCATAAGTGACTAACTAACTTAGTTAGTGTCATTCCTAGTTAGTTTAGTAGGTTTGGGAGGTCGTAACCCGTTTACTTTAAGTCCCGTTAAATCGGGCCTTTTATCCATCCTATTTTCTTGAAAGCTCTTATTCACTATAAATAAATATTAGGATTATTCACTTAAATTCCTAATATTTGTCGGTTTACTTTTACCACTAACGGTACTTTCCCCGTCTTTAGTATTAACTGGGTTTAATTACCAAACCCGATTTCGGGGTGTTACAAGTCTACCCCCTTAAAGAGGTTTCGTCCTCGAAACCTTTTATGATATAACTCATTGAGTTTAAACTCAATGTATTTGAGCCGAGAAATCCTTTAAACATTACTTATACTTTTAACCAATTGTTAGTATTACCAGAAAAGTATGGTAACATCTTTTTGGCAATTATTTGTCTACGTATCTCTTACGACATAGTGCAACTCGAAATAACGTAATCTCGTTATTTCCACTAGTTTAGTTACTTAGCGCTATTCATCACTTTCATATACTATCGAATTCTTTATGGATCCGTTACTTTGACCCGTTTAAAGGTCTTTAGTGAAATCATTCACTTTTAACAACAATTTCTTTTGTTTTCAAAGTCATTTATTCGGTTCAGTTATACCGAATCCACCGCTTACAAACAACCAAATTTTACTTTAATGACCTTAACCGGTCTCACTAACTCGACTTGTTAGTCCAGTTACTTTTACCGCTCGCTTAGTGATAATGTGATTCCACTTCACATTGCATTTCTTGACCGTGATCGTGTCACGTCATGTTTAATTTATATCAACCTTTCATTTTCGAAAATACCACTTTTTCGAATATATCGTCTTGCACCTATTGATGTTAAGACCCATACTCTTTGATATTTGTTATTTCCAAATTCGTCTTATAGTATTCATATTTGTTAAAACGTTGTTTCTTACTAAAACTGTATTTTAGTTTAACGTTTTTCCTTTTAACTATGTCAATTACTCATATTAAGGAAATTGACAACCCATAATTCATTCTTTTCCGTTCTCATTTTACGCGGGGAATTATAGCTAGTTCCCTTGCTTTACACTATTGACCCGTAGGTTCTTTCACTTAGCCTCATAGGCTATTTCTTTAAAAAAAATTTCACCTATTTAAGGTGAGACATTAACAACTCGTTTCCTTCTCTTTATGACTCAAGGGTCTTATGATCCCTTTTTCCTTTTTATTCATGACCCGTAGGTCATTTTGGTCCCGTAGACCTTTACACTGTTTATAACCCAAAGGTTATGATGATCCCGTAGATCATTCTTTTTACTCGTGTCTTTATTAAAATATATATTTGGTGTCAAAGCACTCTTTTTATGTTTGAAAATCATTTGTTTTCACGCTTGAAATCCATTAACTTTTGACTGTAGTTCGTCTCTACAATCGTTTTCTTTCGGATAATTCTTCCTACTCTATGACTTCTCCTGTCAATTAAACATCAGTTTGTCTCAAGCTTACTGTTATCCGGCTTGCGCTTACTTATGCCATCAAGCATTATACTTTATTCAACCCCTTCAACCTCAAAATAGTTGAATATAATTATCAAAATTTCTGTTTGCAAAATTTTATGGTCTTTTAGTCATAACTCATAATCCGAGTCTTTTGACTTTAAATTCGTGTTCCCGTTTCTCGGTTTACGCATGTGTTTAAATCCTTACCCATCAACCGGGTACTTTACCGAAGTCATTATTAGTGCAAGCATTCCGGTATACATTAAGATTTCGTTTTAATTTGTTTGGTTGTCTTAGCGAAATCCATCGCTTTTATTCAACCAAACCTTTATTCTTTATTTGACCATCCTTGACAGTCTTATAAACTATGAATGATGATTATCATCATCATCATCATCATCATTTCTTTACTACGACCAAAGTCAACGACTTTGATCGTTTTTTCCCATGTGGGCAATACCTTTGTTTCTATGACCCCGCGGGTCATTTATACTTTGGTTTTACAATGCCCTTTTTGTCTACCGTGGTTTTTGATCGTTTTTCCCATGTGGGCAATACCTTTGTTTCTATGACCCCGCGGGTCATTTATACTTTGGTTTTACAATGCCCTTTTTGTCTACCATGGTTGTTTCGTCCAAAATGACTTATGTCACGAATTTCCTTGGGTCATTTATTTCTATGTGCGCCATACATCGTTTTTATGGTTCCCGCGAAAATCATTTATACGAGTATGCCCATAAGATTTCTTGACCCTAAGGATCCTTTAAATTTCAATTCATCTTGTCCTTACTACATCGGATGTAAACGTGTCCGCCATAAGGAGTTCATGGTATCATATGCCACTACTTACTTGGCCAGAGTAAGCGATTAACACATGACACACATGACCTTTTTATAGTTTTCACATCACGCCCTATGTAAGTAACGCCTCTATTTGTTTCTCTTGGAAACAATATCCCGAATACATTTTCTATTCGGGTTTTCCAAGTTTTTAATCTACATATGCAACTTTCAATTTCTACTTATTTGTTGCATATTACTATTTGTGCGATTATTTAAAATGTGCACCTGGTAATGTTTGCCCCGACGGGCGTTCCTTGCCATTAACCTTGTTCGCGGTCGTTACGCGATTTAGTCCTCGGTGAGTATGCTCCTCTTGTCATACTTCGGACCGTTCCATCATCATATCCACAATTCGTTTGACTCTCGTCGTCTTCAAACGCGAGTGTCCTTCAATTAAAACATTCACAAAAGTTAGTAACATCAACTTCAATAATCGCCCGTATTATAATACAAGGCTTTTTCTACTATACGCGTCAACGTGCGTATTTTCGTCAACTATTTCAATCATTTTAATTGGGGTAACGTGTATCACACGATAGCCCTATGTGTTGTTTACAACACCTTAGCATGCTAAACTATTAACATACCTATACTTACCGGATTTGCGATCAAGCCTCGAACCGAACACTAATCTTTATTAAGAGCATAAGGTTTAAGTCCAAGCATGGTTTTCCCCGCCATACTTGAATCTCTTAAACCAAGGCTCTGATACCAACTTGTAACACCCGTTTACTTAAAACTAGGTTTAACGTATATTTTTGCGAAAACAATTATGTAAATAATGATTACATATGGATCGGAAATACGGGTTTACTAAAATTTTTTACAAATTTAAGTGATACTACATAATGTGGTTTGATTCGCCGTTTTAAATAACAACGAAACAACTTGCGGAAGCTTCATTTAACGCGTGTTCGGTTCTTGCTCGACGCTTGATCTTCATCCGGGAACTCTTGGCATTTTTCCTGTGATCAAAGCCAACCTAAAAGTTAGTTTTGATGCTTAAACAATAGGTTAAACAAGCTCTAAACAACAAACCATGAGATAAACGATAAATTTCCAGTTTTGTAGTTTGTCGTGGGCCGCAACAGACTTAAGGATATCTTACGCGGGCCGCGACGTCTTGTCGCGTGTCGCGACATGTTTCATGTCATCCGTCGCGTGTCGCGAGGGAACACTATTTCCAGCAGGTTCAGACTTTGGACCTGCATATCAGCCAGCTCCGAATTTTCTAAAAATCCAACTTTAAACTAGCATAATTTTTTACTCGGTTGTTCGTTTTACGCGAATCTTTTTCCTACGCGTCCGTAATTTAATTCTCCATCAAATGGAGTTAAAATCCAACGTCTAACATAATAAAATTCCAGACTTTTAACTCTTCGGCTTATTACCCTTTTTACCAACTTTTGACCCGTTCGTGATTTCATCTAACAACTTATTTGCGGTCCTTGTTTCTTTTGTAAATATATCATTATGATTATTTCCTATTGTGCAAGGCTCAAATCGCGGGTTATTACACATTCTAAACCCACTTATGCATCAAGTGCTTATTTTGACCCGTTAAGGACCTTTATGACCTTTTAAGCCTTATTTCGCTCATTTCTTTTATGCCTCATGATCCCACCCGTTCATTTTGATTAGTTTTTCCACCACTACTATGAATGTGGTAGGTTTAATGTAATAGGCTATCTATCCCGAGTTTTACCCCTCAAATATGCTATCTTGCGACAATACGCATTTTAAGGCAAATAACCCTTGATAGTTTATGCCTACTATTTTCATACGTCTAAAGGTTACAAGATCATAACATAAGTTCCTAAACAACCTTTTTGGGTTGTTTGCCCAAATTACCCTTCAAGGGCATTTTAGTCAACATTAACCCCTCATTTACTATGAAGGGCTTTCACTACAAATATGGCCATAAAGTATGTTATCCACAACTATATTTATACGTACCTGGCTCGGGTCAACAAATAGATCCGATTTATACCTCGCTTTTATTATCACATATTCTATGGACGCAATTAACCGAATCGCTAATCGCTCCTGTTAACACAAGGCTTGACAAACATATTAATTGATATTGTCAAATGGTGTTATCACACCATTTGACCCGTTTGGCCTATAAGACCAAGCATTTTCATAAGTAGCAAATCATGGTTATTAATTACCAATTTGCTCATCC
>JARYGA010011772.1:0-28907 GCA_030545235.1 Helianthus tuberosus | reverse complement strand
GCTTACTCAAGATAAAATCTTGTCTTGGGATTTTTCGCGTAGGAAGAATATGAACATGATGTGCTGTTTGCTTTGTTATGCCAACCATGACTCGCATAATCACCTTTTCTTTGAATGCAAATTCTCTACTGAAGTGTGGCATAAGGTTAGGATGAAAATTGGTATGGTCTCGGTTCAACCTAAATGGAATGACATTTCTAACTGGTTGATTGAGCATTCCAAACCAAAAACGGTTGCTGGGTTCGTAGCTAGATTGGTAGTGGCGGCTTCTGCTTATTTTATTTGGCAAGAGCGAAACTCGAGGTTATTCAAGAATCAATTGCGGCCTCCTGAGACTATAAGTGAAATTGTTCTTCAACAAGTGCGGTACAAGTTGATGGGAGCGAAGCTGAAGAATTGTGTCAATGTCCGAAGGCTTCTAGAGGATTGGGGTATTGATGGCGCAGGTTTATTTGAGATGGCAGCTGATTAAGGGTTTTTGTGTTGTTTGTCCTAGTTTTTAGACTAGTGGCCGTTTGTTTCTGTTTTTGTTATAGGTTGTTCTTGTTTGGTTTGGTTGTACATTCATAGGGCATGTCCTATGTTTGAACTAGTGTAGGCTTTCTACACTACTTGTTCTTATTTGGTTGTGAATTTATAAAATCACCGGGGTAACCCTTTACCCAAAAAAAAAGGCACACTTAGAGAATTTCGCATACATCCTTTCTCGTCTAAGTGTTTCTAACACTTCTTGCAAGTGGTGTCAGCTTCACTTTTTGAATATACCAAAATATCATCGATAAACACGATGACCGACTTATCCAACATTGGCTTGCAAACCCGATTCATGAGGTCCATGAAGGCCGCGGGTGCATTTGTTAGCCCAAATGACATCACGAGGAATTCGTAATGTCCGTATCTCGTGTGGAAAGCCGTCTTCAGCACATCTTCCTCCTTGACCTTTAGTTGGTGATACCCCGATCTAAGGTCAATTTTTGAATGTCACACCCCGAAATTATCAGAGCATTGGCGTGACTGGACTGGTATCTTCATTGCACAGCGGAAGCAAATAATCTAAGTCTTTTAGAAATTGAACGCCCATCTCCAATGGTTCTCCTATTCCAACCGTGCCTTGTCTTAGAACTGTAACCTGAGAAAGAAACATGCGAAAAAGTCAACATAAAGTTGAGCGAGTCCATAGTTTGTTTGTGAAAGATTTGAAATAAATCTTTTGAGTTGTGAAAGATTTGAAATAAATCTTTTGAGTTGTGAAAGATTTGAAATAAATATTTGGAATAACCGGTTTTTGAAATAGTATTGAGAAAACGAATCAAAAGTCATTTTCTTGCCAAGTTATATGGAAACGTTGTGTTTGTAACACGTTATGTTCATAAAAACCATGTATTTGTAAAGTCTTGTATTTGTAATGTTCGCATAACCGTCAATGCCCACCCTGACTTTGAGTCCATACCCGCATACTCCTATGCTTTGAATTTTGTATAAAACATGGTATTTAATTTGTATGAACAAGTAGTTTTGTAAGTATATATGTCCCTGGTATGTAGCAATAAGGAAAAAAAAGAGATCACCAATGGTTTGCAAGGCCATTGATATGTGTGAAGTGCAAGTAGGAAGACTCAAACCTAGCGGATTTATGCGTTGGGCACAAAGTCACCCCGAGGTCCGTTCTGCTGGGCCTGGGGCTGGGCTCACTACACCCAGATAGATCTACCGCTCCTGTCCCTCGGTCCTACAATGAGGATTAATGGCCTCAAGTTGCGCCTACCCACTCACATGATCTAAGTAGTAAACCCTCCTTAAGCTAACCATACCATGTATAAAAATGTCTGTAAGTGTCTGTAATCATTGTACATGTACTTTACCCCAGTCTCTAAGACTGATCCTCCCCCAGTCTCTAAGACTGATCCTTCCTCAATATTATCACCAGATGATCCCATCCCTAGTCATGAAAAATCATTCACCTTTCGATAATACGCATTTGTTTTGTAAAAACCGGTATGTTTAGTATAAACCTTTCGTAAATCATTTGAGTTCCTCGAAATCCCTTCGTAATATGATTTAGAAATACGAGTTTTGCATTTGTTCAGAACTTTGTATGTTTTTGCAAAACGTGCATGTCTTTCCACCCCGAAAACATTTACAAAAATGTAAACAGTAAAAAGTGGGGGTTATGAACTCACCTGAATTTCCATGTGCAAAGCTAGCTAATTACGACTCCGTGATGTCGTTTCCAAAGTGAGACTCGCTAGCGTGCATTCTACAATATTCCTAACACGGAATATCTAATAAGTTTCTAAATAAAAGCGGTAACTAGTCTACGTGTCACCGAGCTCTACCGAATCGTTAATCGAACGATTCAACGGTAAGTTGTTAACTTAATGGAAAAGAATAAGTTATACGTGTTAAGTCTCGTTTAATGTCAGTAGCAGTTTAATAAGTCTTGAAAAAGACTTAGTTTCCGAGAGACTTAAAATGAATAAATATTTATATAAGAATATATAAATATATCGTTGTAAGTGTGTTAGCCGTCTCGAGTAGTCATACGTGTATAAAAGAATATTTCTATGAAAATATCATATAACAAACTCGTATCATATATCGCGTTTCGTATGAAAGTAATATATAATAACTTGTATTATATATATCACGTCTTGTGTATATTTGCCAAAAATATACGTATATGCCGTTTCGGCGCTTGAAATAAATATAAAAAACTTATATTTATTTAATGGAGTTTTAGCGTTGAAGTCGTTTAAAATAAATATAATAGTTATATTTATTTTATAAAAGAAGTCATATGGTTTGTTATCTGAAATAAATATACCGACTATATTTATTTTTATAAAAGAGTTGTCGAAATATCCAAGTTTAAAATAAATATAAATACTATATTTATTTTTGTAAATTACTTTCTGAATCGTCGTTTTCGAAAATTGCGAAGTGTTGTCGAAAGTAATTATATGCTTTTGCTAGTTTTCATAAAAGTCGCCTGATATCACTAGTCGTCGTTTCTCAATAAAACATGTTTTGTTTTATAAATAAACGCCCTTTATTTTACGGATTTTCTCGAAAAACGGGCAGAGTTTCCTCTGTTTTTGGACGGCCCCCGACAACACAAGTTGTTGATATTTTCAAAATTCAACAATATAATTAATAATCAATCATTAATATATAAAACTTTCATAAAAACGTCAAGGTATAAGATAAACACTAATTCAGTTCGGTTCGAGCTCGTTCACGAAAGATTAAATCTATATAAAAAAACACAATATTAAACGCGCCATTAGTTTTACCAAGTCCTTATGTCGAGCTGCTTGACTGAGTTGACCGAGTCAACTCACTGTTGACCTGCGTTTGACCGAGTCGACTCGGGTTGACCGATTCGACCCGAACCGTTGACCTGACCGCTGACCCGAACCCAAAAACGAACCCTGTTGAACCCGAGCTCGCTGAACCATACCCGAACCAATCCGGCTTCCTGAGCCGAGACCCGAAACAAACTGAAATCTGAGATGACCGAATCAACATAACCATTCCATTGTCATTATCATCAACATCACGACTCGAACATCATCATCATCCTCTTAGCAACAATTCACCCTCATCATCAATTCTCAGAAAAAGAAATGAAAGAAAGCGAAGAGAGACAGAAACGTGTGTTACCGGGGTTGTCGGGAAGCATGTCAATCAGAAATAACTCCACCTCCGTCGGCCCGCCACTGCCGGAAAACGGCGCTTCTGCCAGAGAACACAGTCGCCAGAAATCATCGGGTCCCCGTCTTCTTCTCCGGTTTTTCTCTCTCCTCTCGGTCTCGAACCCATCTCCGGCACCACCCGTTCTTTCTCTTCCGTTCGTGGCCGCCGCACCACCACCGGACCGTGGTGGTGGTGGTCGTTGAATCTGTAACAGGGGGGTGCCTCACCCGTCGGAGTGGACCAGAACAAACTGCCGGCAGCCACCGGCTCCACCGGTGACTCCGGTCGCCGGACTCACGGGAGAGAGGAAGTGGATGTGTGTTGTTATGAGTGGGTGTTTCAACTTGAAGATGTAAAGTTCTGATTCAACTTCTGTGTTTCTATTTGTGTGTGTATCGAGAGAGAGGAGAGTGAATGAGAGGGTGTTTGGTAATTGTATATGTGTGTGTATAAATGTCTGCACAAGACAAAGGGGGAGGAGGGTGTTTTATAGAAAGGTTTGAATCTTCAGAGATCTTGTGCAAATTTTGCACAAAATATTTTGGATAGATTATATAGAGATTCTAAAAGATTATGCATAGATTTTGGAAGGATTGTAGATATTTTATACGATTTTATAGGATCTTGATCTCTATGTGTAGGTTTAGGTTTGTGGGTGTTGGGCTTGGGCCCAGGGCCCACAAGCTTAATCCCCGTGTTTAAGCGGCCCGTAATTCCTACGAGACCCGTTGTCAAAACCCGAACTCTGTTTAACGTCAAAAATTAAAATACACAAAAATACGGTCGGTAGTCGACGTTTGCGTGTTCGTTCGTCGGTTGCGTAAAATCGCGTAAAATGCCTCGTTTGCCGTTTCTGATCCGTTTTTTGATCCGGTTTCGACTGTAATCACTAAAATTTTATTACGGAGCATAATATAGCGTCATATGTAGGTTCTGAAGATGACAGGCATCTCTGTCGCTTTCGTTTCATTGCCGATGCGTTTCCTGCTATCGCGTTTTTAGTCCACGTTTATATTTGTGCCGTACAGAAGCCCAATAAATTCACAACATAAAATATTCGTGTAACATCCATACTTGTCGGCGTTGTCAGTATTTCGTATGGTTTCGTTTCGTTGTCGCTTAATATTCACCAGATTTTTCCGTAAATCACCGTTCGCGCACTGTAAAGTCGTACAGACGTTCCTTGGCACTCCAAAGGCCTAATTAGGTTAATTTGCGTCTCAAACACTATTAATTAATGCGTTAAAGATTCAGTTCGGTTAGCTCAAGATAAATTGGCAAACACATTGTATGGCTACTTTCTTGGTGATCTGGTTGCTTTTCCTGTCGTAGATTACTTTGTGCGTACTAACTGGAAAAAGTATGGTGTTCAAAAGTCCATGATGAATGATAACGGGTTTTTCTTCTTCAAGTTCTCCGATGAAACAGGTATGATGAATGTTTTAAAAGACGGCCCTTGGATTATTAGATCACAGCCGCTTTTTCTAAATATCTGGAGTCCGACTACTAAATTGGAAAAAAAGGGTGTTAAGAATGTGCAAGTATGGGTTAAAATTCATGATGTCCCGATTGCGGCTTATACGGAAGACGGCCTTAGTAAGATTGCTACTACTATTGGTGTGCCGAAAGTTCTGGATTCGTATACATCATCGATGTGCATGGATATGTGGGGCCGTAGTAGTTATGCTAGAGCTTTAATAGAGGTTTCGGCTGAAAAGAAGTTAAGAGAGGAGATCACGTTCCTGAACCAGATGGGGAGGGTTTCATTAAGGAAACTATGTCTGTCGAATTCGAGTGGGTTCCTCTGCGTTGTGGTCATTGTTGTGTGTTTGGCCACTCTGATGATTCTTGCCCGCACAAGCCGAAATTACAATCTGATGCTCGTAATAACTCAAGAGCTGGTAAGAAGCCAGTGGTTGACGAAGATGGTTACACAGGTGTTTATGGTAAGAAAGTTACTAGAAATTCTGGTTTTCCTATTAACAAGCCCAAGCCTAAGTTCGAGTATAGACTAGAATCAGCTCTCTTTTCATAAGGCGTTTGTTCGTGATGCTCCTTGGATCATGCTTGATGATGTTGAGGTGATTGATCTAAATCGCTCGGGTATTCATTTCACTTGGAGTCAGAAGCCGAAAAAGGGGATTGGTTTGTTGAAAAAACTTGATAGGGTTATGGGGAATTCGCAATTTATAGCTCAATTTCCTAATGCGGTGGCAGTCTTTTACCCGGCTCGTTTGTCGGACCATTGCCCGTGTGTTCTGAAAGTTCCAGAAGAGGGGAAACTTAAACATAGATCATTCAAGTTTGCCAATTTTCTTATACGTAAGCCTGATTTTTTAGTCATTGTTAAGCGAAATTGGGAAACAAGTATTAGAGGTGTGCCGCAATTTTCGGTGGTTAAGAAGCTTCGATTGCTTAAGTCTCCGCTGAGAGCTTTACTTTTTCAGCAAGGAAATCTTCATAAGAAAGTTAAAGATCTGAGGGCTAAGCTTGATGAGATTCAGCACAACGTTGATATTGATCCGTCTTCTATGTTGTTGCGAGAGGAAGAGGCTAGTACCCGACGTGTTTATCAAGAAGCCCTTCTAGACGAGGAGAGATTTTTAAAGCAAAAGTCCAAAGTGGACTGGTTGGCGGCCGGGGATTCTAATTCGGCTTTTTTTCATTCGGTTCTCAAAAACAAGATTCATTATAATCATATTGATGTTATTCAAGATACTAGCGGGAAGGTGTTTGAAGGTGATGCGGTTCAGGAAGCGTTCGTTAAACACTATCAAAATTTTTTGGGCGGCCCGGGAGACACGTCTCTGAGTCCGTCCCCTGATTTATTTTCTACAACTTTGGATGTCAATATTGCGGCTCATATGGCTAGACCGGTTACAGTAGAAGAGGTTAAGCAGGCGATGTTTTCCATTGGTTCAGACAAAGCTCCGGGGCCAGATGGTTTTACTGCTGGTTTTTTTAAAGGGGCTTGGCATATTGTGGGTAGTGAAGTGGCGGAGGCTGTTATCGATTTTTTTAATTCTGGGAAACTTCTTCGGGAGTTAAACCACACACTTATTGTTCTTCTTCCTAAGTCCACTTCTCCAGTTATGGTGACGGACTATCGCCCGATTGCTTGTTGTAATGTGTTGTATAAATGCATTAGCAAGATAGTGGCTGATCGTGTTAAAGTGGGTTTGGACGATATTGTTAGCATCAACCAGTCAGCTTTTGTTCCAGGTAGAAAAATCTCTGATAACATTTTGTTAACGCAGGAGCTGATGCATAATTATCATCGTAATATCGGGCCTCCTAAATGTGCTTTTAAAGTTGATATTCAGAAGGCTTATGACACGGTTGATTGGAATTTTCTCAACGATGTTTTGATTGGGTTCGGTTTTCACCATAAGATGGTTCGTTGGATCATGCTATGTGTTTCTACTACTACGTATTCGGTTTGTGTTAATGGGGAGGTTCATGGTTACTTTAAGGGTAATCGGGGTCTACGGCAAGGTGAACCGGTCTCTCCTTATTTGTTCACGTTGGTTATGGAGGTGCTTACGGTGATCCTTCAACATTCGGTAAGGATTGACTCTTCATTTAAATTCCACAATAAGTGTGAGCGTCAGCGTATTATTAATCTTTATTTCGCGGACGATTTATTTATATTCGCGAAAGGTGAGATTGCCTCAGCCAGATGCATTATGAAGTCCCTTGATTCATTTTCGAAAATGTCTGGTTTGTCGCCTAATGTGCAGAAAAGTACAGTGTTCTTCTCAAACGTGCCTTCTTATGTGAAAAATGCTATTTTGAATATTATGCCGTTTAAGGAGGGTTCTTTACCTGTGAAGTATCTTGGTGTGCCTCTTATCTCTTCTAGGTTGCTCCATAAGGATTGTTATGTGCTGGTGGAGAAACTGGAAAAACGGATTTTGCATTGGAGGAATAAATTGCTCTCATTTGCAGGCAGGTTGCAGCTGATTATTTCTGTGTTGTCTTCCATGCATATATACTGGTCGTCTGTTTTCATATTACCTTCTCGGGTAACTCTTCAGTTGGAGGCTTTGATGAGGAATTTTTTATGGTCCCATGACAGTGCGTTTCAAAAAGGGCGGGCTAAAGTGTCGTGGAATTCGGTTTGTGTTCCGAAGTATGAAGGTGGCTTAGGTATTCGTCGGATTGGGGATGTTAACATGGCTCTCATGACGACTCATATTTGGAGTATTCTTACGAATTGTAGATCCTTGTGGGTTGAATGGGTTCATTCTTACAGGCTTAAAGGTAACAGTTTTTGGGCGTGTAGAGTTCCGTCTTCATGCTGCTGGTCTTGGAGAAAGTTGCTTCAGATTCGGCCGATTATAAGGAAGTTTATATGGACCGAGATTGGTAATGGGGTTAATACTTCAGCTTGGTTTGATTGGTGGAGTGAGTTAGGGCCTTTGGATGCTATCATTTCTCCTAGAGTCATTGCTAACGCGGGGTTTGATATGGGTTCTAAAGTGTCTGTCCTTTATTCTGCTAATTCATGGAATTGGACAAATGAATGGAGGGTTTCATATCCGGGTCTTAATCAGCTTGATCAGCTGAGCTTGGTGCCGCATAAACCGGATAAGCTTATGTGGCGGTATGGTGACAACTTGTTTGATTTTTCTTCCTCGCGTGCTTGGGATTCGGTTCGTCATCAGGCTGGGGAGGTCGATTGGAGTCGTATTGTTTGGTTCCCTCAATGCATTCCCCGTCATGCGTTTTTAATGTGGCTTATCATGAGGAGGAAGTTGCTTACTCAAGATAAAATCTTGTCTTGGGATTTTTCGCGTAGGAAGAATATGAACATGATGTGCTGTTTGCTTTGTTATGCCAACCATGACTCGCATAATCACCTTTTCTTTGAATGCAAATTCTCTACTGAAGTGTGGCATAAGGTTAGGATGAAAATTGGTATGGTCTCGGTTCAACCTAAATGGAATGACATTTCTAACTGGTTAATTGAGCATTCCAAACCAAAAACGGTTGCTGGGTTCGTAGCTAGATTGGTAGTGGCGGCTTCTGCTTATTTTATTTGGCAAGAGCGAAACTCGAGGTTATTCAAGAATCAATTGCGGCCTCCTGAGACTATAAGTGAAATTGTTCTTCAACAAGTGCGGTACAAGTTGATGGGAGCGAAGCTGAAGAATTGTGTCAATGTCCGAAGGCTTCTAGAGGATTGGGGTATTGATGGCGCAGGTTTATTTGAGATGGCAGCTGATTAAGGGTTTTTGTGTTGTTTGTCCTAGTTTTTAGACTAGTGGCCGTTTGTTTCTGTTTTTGTTATAGGTTGTTCTTGTTTGGTTTGGTTGTACATTCATAGGGCATGTCCTATGTTTGAACTAGTGTAGGCTTTCTACACTACTTGTTCTTATTTGGTTGTGAATTTATAAAATCACCGGGGTAACCCTTTACCCAAAAAAAAAATTAATGCGTTAATCACCTGTTAATCACGTAATTAAGAACCGTAAATCACCGGTTGTCACATTCTCCCCCTGTTACAGAAATTTCATCCTCGAAATTTAGACTATGTTATCTCCTCAGTATTGTGTTGTTTGCAGGTAAGTCCGAATAATAACAAAGTGAATGACCGTGTAATCGAAACAAGACTTATTCGAATCATGACATTCCTCAACAACAATAGTGTGTAGCTCAACGGATTATAAACATCTGTTTTGCGGATGATTTATTTCTATTTGCTCGGGGTGATCAGGGGTCCGCTACGGTTATCCTTCAGGCCATTAATGGGTTCAAGAACATGTCGGGGCTAGTTCCAAGTATGAGCAAAAGCACTGTCTTCTTTGCTAATGTTCCGAATAGTGTTAAACACCAAATTCGAAATATCATGCCTTTTGAGGAGGGCCAGCTTCCGGTCCGCTATCTTGGTGTCCCTCTCATCTCGTCCCGGCTCTCCTATAAAGATTGTATTCGGTTAGTAGAAAATATGGAAAGGAGAATAACGGATTGGAAAAGTAAATGCCTTTCGTTCGGTGGAAGGCTTCAGCTCATTCGGTCAGTTCTTTCATCGATGCACATATATTGGGCGGGGGTGTTCATTCTCCCAAAGCGTATTATCTGTGAGCTGGAAAGCATGATGAGGCGTTTTCTGTGGGCTCAAGGTAATGATATTAAAGGTAAAGCTAAAGTCAGATGGGAAAAAGTTTCTTTGCCTAAAAAAGAAGGTGGTTTGGGTATTCGTAGTATTGCGGATATGAACAATGCGTTGATGGTGTCGCATATTTGGAGTCTTCTCACAATGAGGGAGTCGCTTTGGGTTAAATGGATACACTCATATCGTATCAGAGATCGGAACTTTTGGGATATCCCACTTTGAGGTAATGTCTCATGGACTTGGAGAAAATTGTTAAATCTTCGGCCTATTTTTCAGCAATTTGTTTGGGTTAAGATTGGGGATGGTACTCGGACATCCTTGTGGTTTGACAAGTGGGATGCCATTTGTCCGTTGAGCTCCTTCATCACACCGAGGGCTATAGCCAATGTGGGGTTCACATTAAATACGAAGGTGGCGGATGTTTATAACCGTGGGGAATGGCTTTGGCCGGCTCCATGGATTACCCGCTACCCTATACTCCTTGATATTCAACACTTCAATCCTCGACCGGTTAGCGATAAGGTGGTTTGGAAGTCTTCTTCGGGTATGGAGTTGGAATATTGTACTTCGAGTGTGTGGAATGACATTCGTACCGCTCAGGATGAAGTCCCATGGTCGGATATGGTTTGGTTTCCGCAATCTATTCCGCGTCATTCGTTCTTCATGTGGCTTTTGGTTAACAAGAAATTGAAGACGCAAGACATTATGGCTCGGTGGTTATCTTCGGGGAATATGAACTTTAACTTGATGTGTTGTTCTCTGTGTACTTCGGGGATGGATTCACACGAGCACTTATTTTTTGAGTGCCCGTATAGTACTCGCGTATGGGAGGGTGTTAAGGAAATAGCGGGTTTAAAGGATATAGCTAATTCTTGGGAAGCCATCTACGATCATATAGTGCAATGCCGGGGATCGAAAAACGCTAAGCATGTGATTGGCAAGTTGGTAGTGAGTGCAGCGGGGTATTTCGTATGGCAGGAAAGGAATGCTCGTTTGTTTTCTCCTAGAAAAAGAAGCGCTGTTCGGCTAACGGAAATTATTTTGGCTACTGTTAGGATGAAACTTCACACGATGCGGTTTAAAAGAACTAATCAAGTGGATAGTATTTTACAAGATTGGAGTCTTCCGCGTGGCCTTGTCGATGAAGATGACGATTGTGGTTAGAGGCTAGTATTTTATATTGTTTTGTCGGACAAAGGTGTCTAGACTAGTGTGCTTGTTTGCGTGTTTTCTTTGTGTTCAACTCTGGTTTGGCATGTCAAACTAGAGAACTGAGGTCTGCTTTTTCCTCACTTGTTTTTATCGTTTGATGTTATAAAATTCACCGGGGTAACCCTTTACCCAAAAAAAAAAATAGCATGTCCTCCAATGTTTGTATTGTTCTTTCACTCTGTCCATCTGTTTGAGGATGGTACGCAGTGCTAATGAACAATTTGGTTCCCATTTGCTCTTGGAAATCTCGCCAGAAATTTGAAGTGAACCGGGTATCCCTATCAGACACAATGGATACCGGTACTCCATGACGTGCTATTATCTCATTAGTATAAACTTCTGACATCCTTTCTGACGTCTAAGTCTCACGAATCGGAATGAAGTGAGCACTTTTCGTCAATCTATCCACCACTACCCATGTAGCATCAAAACCACGATTTGTCTTAGGCAATTTGGTTAATAGGTCCATAGTAATATGTTCCCATTTCCACACCGGGATTTCTAACGGTTGGAGTTTGCCGTAGGGTTTTTGGTGTTCTGCCTTGACTTGTAGATATGTCAAGCATTTTTCTACATACTTCGCCACATCCCTCTTCATTCCAGGCCACCAATAATTTTGTTTCAGATCGTTGTACATCTTGGTCGCACCCGGATGAATTGAATATCGGGATTTATGAGCTTCATCAAGTAGAAGCGCCTTCACCCCACAAGTATGTGGAACCCATATCCTTCCGGATCGAGTCTTCAACCCGTTATTCCCATCCGAGAAATCTTTCAACTGACCGATTATTCTTTCTTTCTTCCAATTTTCCTCTTTCACTGCTTCTGATTGCGCCTCTCGAATACGTTCAAGTATACCCGAGGTCACCACGAGCTGCATCAACCTTACTCGTATTGGGACGTAGTCTGCTTTTCTGCTCAGAGCATCTGCCACCACATTTGCCTTTCCGGGGTGGTAGTGTATTTCACAGTCGAAATCTTTCACCGTTTCTAACCATCGCCTTTGTCGCATATTTAACTCCTTTTGATCGAAGAAGTATTTTAAGCTCTTGTGATCGGTGAATATGGTGCACTTTACCCCATATAAGTAGTGCCTCCATATTTTTAATGCAAATACCACCGCAGCCAACTCGAGATCGTGCATGGGATATTTCTTCTCGTGTATCTTCAATTGCCTCGAGGCATAAGCTATAACTTTGCCCCGTTGCATCAAAACGCATCCGAGCCCCGATAGTGAAGCATCCGAATAAACCACCATGTCTTCGACTCCGTCCGGCAATGTCAGTACCGGAGCTTGAGTTAACTTTTCTTTTAGCATTTGAAACGCCCTTTCTTGGTCGACACCCCAAACGAACTTTTCTTTCTTTCGGGTTAGCTTTGTTAGCGGTGACGCAATCTTGGAGAAATCTTGAATGAATCTCCTATAGTATCCCGCAAGCCCCAAAAAGCTTCTAATTTCCGATGGGTTCTTCGGAGAATTCCATTTTGACACGGCCTCAATCTTTGACGGATCCACCAATACTCCGTTGGCACTTATGACGTGGCCAAGGAATTGTACCTCTCGTAACCAAAAGGCACACTTAGACACAGATTCAGAAAGTTTTGAAGAAAAAACCCTAATTCTCTCTCACTAGCCTTGGCGATTTTTGGTCCTTCATGATCCCCAAGATTTTTCGTGATTGAACGTATAACATTCGGTGATTGGATGTGATTATCAATCAGCTATAACGAACTTGTTAGCATTCTTTCTGAATGTATAACAGTCTGTGATTAGTGATTGTTGATCGCTTCTATAACGAAATTGTTAGCGTTCTTGAATCGTTTAGTCTAGGGTTTCTTTATTTGTCTGATTCGCCGCCTGATTATTCCATGTTAGTTTGGTCGATTGTCATGGGATAAGGTGCTAGTTTTAGGGTTTCTAATCTGATTTTTCGAGTTCTTGGTGCCGCTGGTTCTTTTTAGGGTTTTCTGCATGGTTGTCTTCTTGTTAGTTTAAAGTGAGAGTTGTTTTTTCGTCTGCATGGGGGATCGTATGTTTTCTGCTGAAATTGATAAGGGAGATCGGGGTAAACCTAGCTTGCTTACTAGGGGTATTGCTGGTCGTGTTGTCAATATTGATGGCAACCCGTTGTTGCCGCGCCGTGGTATTGTTTCAGAACCTAAACAGGTTAATATCATTGATGAATTAACTAAGATTACTACTCCTGTTAATGTTGATTTGAGCCGTCCTGATTGTGAGTCCTCGGGTAGTGGTAAAGATGATAATGCCGGAGGCTTGGGAGCCAAGGCGGATATTGATAATTCATCGAAACCTAAATCATATGCTGATTCGCTTTTTGCTAGCAAGTCCACCAAACTGAATTTTAGGTCTCTAGTTAGTGAACATGTTCATGATGGGTGTGATGTGGTCCTTCCTAAAGATTCAGTTCGGTTAGCTCAAGATAAATTGGCAAACACATTGTATGGCTACTTTCTTGGTGATCGGGTTGCTTTTCCTGTCGTAGATTACTTTGTGCGTACTAACTGGAAAAAGTATGGTGTTCAAAAGTCCATGATGAATGATAACGGGTTTTTCTTCTTCAAGTTCTCCGATGAAACAGGTATGATGAATGTTTTAAAAGACGGCCCTTGGATTATTAGATCACAGCCGCTTTTTCTAAATATCTGGAGTCCGACTACTAAATTGGAAAAAAAGGGTGTTAAGAATGTGCAAGTATGGGTTAAAATTCATGATGTCCCGATTGCGGCTTATACGGAAGACGGCCTTAGTATGATTGCTACTACTATTGGTGTGCCGAAAGTTCTGGATTCGTATACATCATCGATGTGCATGGATATGTGGGGCCGTAGTAGTTATGCTAGAGCTTTAATAGAGGTTTCGGCTGAAAAGAAGTTAAGAGAGGAGATCACGTTAGCTATTCCTGAACCAGATGGGGAGGGTTTCATTAAGGAAACTATGTCTGTCGAATTTGAGTGGGTTCCTCTGCGTTGTGGTCATTGTTGTGTGTTTGGCCACTCTGATGATTCTTGCCCGCACAAGCCGAAATTACAATCTGATGCTCGTAATAACTCAAGAGCTGGTAAGAAGCCAGTGGTTGACGAAGATGGTTACACAGGTGTTTATGGTAAGAAAGTTGCTAGAAATTCTGGTTTTCCTATTAACAAGCCCAAGCCTAAGTTCGAGTATAGGCCAGTGATATCTAAGAAGTCTCAAGATGGAGCTAGTGGGTCGTCTGCGTCTGCGTCCAGATTTCAATCTACGAACCCTTTTGATGTCCTTAATGATCCAAATGTTTCTGAGGTGGATGGTAACAAGTCAGGAGAGGGTCGTGGTGGAGATGGGGAAGAAGAGGAGGATGAGGTGTTTAATGTAGCCGATGGTTATGGGATGGATGCGTTTTTGAATCAGGGTACCGTTAAAAAAGATAATAAAAAAGGGGCAAGCACTCCTTCCTCGCTAGTTATTAATGGTTAATCTGGCCTCTTGGAATATTAGGGGTTTGAACCGCCCCATTAAGCAAGCGGAGGTTCGTCAGGCTATTAAAGATTTTAATTTAAGTTTTTGTGCTATTCTGGAGTCTCACGTCGATCTGAATAATCTTCCACATATTTGCAAGTCGGTGTTTCGGTCTTGGCATTGGGCGTCTAATGGTGATCGTTGTGATAAAGGAACCCGGATTATTGTTGGTTGGAACCCAGTTATTTTTGATGTTATGGTTATTTCTCTGTCGGATCAGGTAATGCATTTTCAGCTGAATTTTAAAAAGGAGAAAAAAATGGTGTTTTGCTCGATTATCTATGCCGCAAATTATTATGTTTCGCGTAGGGAATTATGGAATCAGCTCTCTTTTCATAAGGCGTTTGTTCGTGATGCTCCTTGGATTATGCTTGGAGATTTTAACACGGCTCTTAATTTGGAGGACAAGTCTACGGGGTGTTCCTCGATCTCGGCTAGCATGCGAGAATTTCAAGCGTGTGTTGATGATGTTGAGGTGATTGATCTAAATCGCTCGGGTATTCATTTCACTTGGAGTCAGAAGCCGAAAAAGGGGATTGGTTTGTTGAAAAAACTTGATAGGGTTATGGGGAATTCGCAATTTATAGCTCAATTTCCTAATGCGGTGGCAGTCTTTTACCCGGCTCGTTTGTCGGACCATTGCCCGTGCGTTCTGAAAGTTCCAGAAGAGGGGAAACTTAAACATAGATCATTCAAGTTTGCCAATTTTCTTATACATAAGCCTGATTTTTTAGTCATTGTTAAGCGAAATTGGGAAACAAGTATTAGAGGTGTGCCGCAATTTTCGGTGGTTAAGAAGCTTCGATTGCTTAAGTCTCCGCTGAGAGCTTTACTTTTTCAGCAAGGAAATCTTCATAAGAAAGTTAAAGATCTGAGGGCTAAGCTTGATGAGATTCAGCACAACGTTGATATTGATCCGTCTTCTATGTTGTTGCGAGAGGAAGAGGCTAGTACCCGACGTGTTTATCAAGAAGCCCTTCTAGACGAGGAGAGATTTTTAAAGCAAAAGTCCAAAGTGGACTGGTTGGCGGCCGGGGATTCTAATTCGGCTTTTTTTCATTCGGTTCTCAAAAACAAGATTCATTATAATCATATTGATGTTATTCAAGATACTAGCGGGAAGGTGTTTGAAGGTGATGCGGTTCAGGAAGCGTTCGTTAAACACTATCAAAATGTTTTGGGCTGCCCGGGAGACACGTCTCTGAGTCCGTCCCCTGATTTATTTTCTACAACTTTGGATGTCAATATTGCGGCTCATATGGCTAGACCGGTTACAGTAGAAGAGGTTAAGCAGGCGATGTTTTCCATTGGTTCAGACAAAGCTCCGGGGCCAGATGGTTTTACTGCTGGTTTTTTTAAAGGGGCTTGGCATATTGTGGGTAGTGAAGTGGCGGAGGCTGTTATCGATTTTTTTAATTCTGGGAAACTTCTTCGGGAGTTAAACCACACACTTATTGTTCTTCTTCCTAAGTCCACTTCTCCAGTTATGGTGACGGACTATCGCCCGATTGCTTGTTGTAATGTGTTGTATAAATGCATTAGCAAGATAGTGGCTGATCGTGTTAAAGTGGGTTTGGACGATATTGTTAGCATCAACCAGTCAGCTTTTGTTCCAGGTAGAAAAATCTCTGATAACATTTTGTTAACGCAGGAGCTGATGCATAATTATCATCGTAATATCGGGCCTCCTAAATGTGCTTTTAAAGTTGATATTCAGAAGGCTTATGACACGGTTGATTGGAATTTTCTCAACGATGTTTTGATTGGGTTCGGTTTTCACCATAAGATGGTTCGTTGGATCATGCTATGTGTTTCTACTACTACGTATTCGGTTTGTGTTAATGGGGAGGTTCATGGTTACTTTAAGGGTAATCGGGGTCTACGGCAAGGTGATCCGGTCTCTCCTTATTTGTTCACGTTGGTTATGGAGGTGCTTACGACGATCCTTCAACATTCGGTAAGGATTGACTCTTCATTTAAATTCCACAATAAGTGTGAGCGTCAGCGTATTATTAATCTTTGTTTCGCGGACGATTTATTTATATTCGCGAAAGGTGAGATTGCCTCAGCCAGATGCATTATGAAGTCCCTTGATTCATTTTCGAAAATGTCTGGTTTGTCGCCTAATGTGCAGAAAAGTACAGTGTTCTTCTCAAACGTGCCTTCTTATGTGAAAAATGCTATTTTGAATATTATGCCGTTTAAGGAGGGTTCTTTACCTGTGAAGTATCTTGGTGTGCCTCTTATCTCTTCTAGGTTGCTCCATAAGGATTGTTATGTGCTGGTGGAGAAACTGGAAAAACGGATTTTGCATTGGAGGAATAAATTGCTCTCATTTGCAGGCAGGTTGCAGCTGATTATTTCTGTGTTGTCTTCCATGCATATATACTGGTCGTCTGTTTTCATATTACCTTCTCGGGTAACTCTTCAGTTGGAGGCTTTGATGAGGAATTTTTTATGGTCCCATGACAGTGCGTTTCAAAAAGGGCGGGCTAAAGTGTCGTGGAATTCGGTTTGTGTTCCGAAGTATGAAGGTGGCTTAGGTATTCGTCGGATTGGGGATGTTAACATGGCTCTCATGACGACTCATATTTGGAGTATTCTTACGAATCGTAGATCCTTGTGGGTTGAATGGGTTCATTCTTACAAGCTTAAAGGTAACGGTTTTTGGGCGTGTAGAGTTCCGTCTTCATGCTGCTGGTCTTGGAGAAAGTTACTTCAGATTCGGCCGATTATAAGGAAGTTTATATGGACCGAGATTGGTAATGGGGTGAATACTTCAGCTTGGTTTGATTGGTGGAGTGAGTTAGGGCCTTTGGATGCTATCATTTCTCCTAGAGTCATTGCTAACGCGGGGTTTGATATGGGTTCTAAAGTGTCTGTCCTTTATTCTGTTAATTCATGGAATTGGCAGAATGAATGGAGGGTTTCATATCCGGGTCTTAATCAGCTTGATCAGCTGAGCTTGGTGCCGCATAAACCGGATAAGCTTATGTGGCGGTATGGTGACAACTTGTTTGATTTTTCTTCCTCGCGTGCTTGGGATTCGGTTCGTCATCAGGCTGGGGAGGTCGATTGGAGTCGTATTGTTTGGTTCCCTCAATGCATTCCCCGTCATGCGTTTTTAATGTGGCTTATCATGAGGAGGAAGTTGCTTACTCAAGATAAAATCTTGTCTTGGGATTTTTCGCGTAGGAAGAATATGAACATGATGTGCTGTTTGCTTTGTTATGCCAACCATGACTCGCATAATCACCTTTTCTTTGAATGAAAATTCTCTACTGAAGTGTGGCATAAGGTTAGGATGAAAATTGGTATGGTCTCGGTTCAACCTAAATGGAATGACATTTCTAACTGGTTGATTGAGCATTCCAAACCAAAAACGGTTGCTGGGTTAGTAGCTATATTGGTAGTGGCGGCTTCTGCTTATTTTATTTGGCAAGAGCGAAACTCGAGGTTATTCAAGAATCAATTGCGGCCTCCTGAGACTATAAGTGAAATTGTTCTTCAACAAGTGCGGTACAAGTTGATGGGAGCGAAGCTGAAGAATTGTGTCAATGTCCGAAGGCTTCTAGAGGATTGGGGTATTGATGGCGCAGGTTTATTTGAGATGGCAGCTGATTAAGGGTTTTTGTGTTGTTTGTCCTAGTTTTTAGACTAGTGGCCGTTTGTTTCTGTTTTTGTTATAGGTTGTTCTTGTTTGGTTTGGTTGTACATTCATAGGGCATGTCCTATGTTTGAACTAGTGTAGGCTTTCTACACTACTTGTTCTTATTTGGTTGTGAATTTATAAAATCACCGGGGTAACCCTTTACCCAAAAAAAAAAAAGGCACACTTAGAGAATTTCGCATACGGCCTTTCTCGTCTAAGTGTTTCTAACACTTCTTGCAAGTGGTGTCAGCTTCACTTTTTGAATATACCAAAATATCATCGATAAACACGATGACCGACTTATCCAACATTGGCTTGCAAACCCGATTCATGAGGTCCATGAAGGCCGCGGGTGCATTTGTTAGCCCAAATGACATCACGAGGAATTCGTAATGTCCGTATCTCGTGTGGAAAGCTGTCTTCAGCACATCTTCCTCCTTGACCTTTAGTTGGTGATACCCCGATCTAAGGTCAATTTTTGAATGTCACACCCCGAAATTATCAGAGCATTGGCGTGACTGGACTGGTATCTTCATTGCACAGCGGAAGCAAATAATCTAAGTCTTTTAGAAATTGAACGCCCATCTCCAATGGTTCTCCTATTCCAACCGTGCCTTGTCTTAGAACTGTAACCTGAGAAAGAAACATGCGAAAAAGTCAACATAAAGTTGAGCGAGTCCATAGTTTGTTTGTGAAAGATTTGAAATAAATCTTTTGAGTTGTGAAAGATTTGAAATAAATCTTTTGAGTTGTGAAAGATTTGAAATAAATATTTGGAATAACCGGTTTTTGAAATAGTATTGAGAAAACGAATCAAAAGTCATTTTCTTGCCAAGTTATATGGAAACGTTGTGTTTGTAACACGTTATGTTCATAAAAACCATGTATTTGTAAAGTCTTGTATTTGTAATGTTCGCATAACCGTCAATGCCCACCCTGACTTTGAGTCCATACCCGCATACTCCTATGCTTTGAATTTTGTATAAAACATGGTATTTAATTTGTATGAACAAGTAGTTTTGTAAGTATATATGTCCCTGGTATGTAGCAATAAGGAAAAAAAAGAGATCACCAATGGTTTGCAAGGCCATTGATATGTGTGAAGTGCAAGTAGGAAGACTCAAACTTAGCGGATTTATGCGTTGGGCACAAAGTCACCCCGAGGTCCGTTCTGCTGGGCCTGGGGCTGGGCTCACTACACCCAGATAGATCTACCGCTCCTGTCCCTCGGTCCTACAATGAGGATTAATGGCCTCAAGTTGCGCCTACCCACTCACATGATCTAAGTAGTAAACCCTCCTTAAGCTAACCATACCATGTATAAAAATGTCTGTAAGTGTCTGTAATCATTGTACATGTACTTTACCCCAGTCTCTAAGACTGATCCTCCCCCAGTCTCTAAGACTGATCCTTCCTCAATATTATCACCAGATGATCCCATCCCTAGTCATGAAAAATCATTCACCTTTCGATAATACGCATTTGTTTTGTAAAAACCGGTATGTTTAGTATAAACCTTTCGTAAATCATTTGAGTTCCTCGAAATCCCTTCGTAATATGATTTAGAAATACGAGTTTTGCATTTGTTCAGAACTTTGTATGTTTTTGCAAAACGTGCATGTCTTTCCACCCCGAAAACATTTACAAAAATGTAAACAGTAAAAAGTGGGGGTTATGAACTCACCTGAATTTCCATGTGCAAAGCTAGCTAATTACGACTCCGTGATGTCGTTTCCAAAGTGAGACTCGCTAGCGTGCATTCTACAATATTCCTAACACGGAATATCTAATAAGTTTCTAAATAAAAGCGGTAACTAGTCTACGTGTCACCGAGCTCTACCGAATCGTTAATCGAACGATTCAACGGTAAGTTGTTAACTTAATGGAAAAGATTAAGTTATACGTGTTAAGTCCCGTTTAATGTCAGTAGCAGTTTAATAAGTCTTGAAAAAGACTTAGTTTCCGAGAGACTTAAAATGAATAAATATTTATATAAGAATATATAAATATATCGTTGTAAGTGTGTTAGCCGTCTCGAGTAGTCATACGTGTATAAAAGAATATTTCTATGAAAATATCATATAACAAACTCGTATCATATATCGCGTTTCGTATGAAAGTAATATATAATAACTTGTATTATATATATCACGTCTTGTGTATATTTGCCAAAAATATACGTATATGCCGTTTCGGCGCTTGAAATAAATATAAAAAACTTATATTTATTTAATGGAGTTTTAGCGTTGAAGTCGTTTAAAATAAATATAATAGTTATATTTATTTTATAAAAGAAGTCATATGGTTTGTTATCTGAAATAAATATACCGACTATATTTATTTTTATAAAAGAGTTGTCGAAATATCCAAGTTTAAAATAAATATAAATACTATATTTATTTTTGTAAATTACTTTCTGAATCGTCGTTTTCGAAAATTGCGAAGTGTTGTCGAAAGTAATTATATGCTTTTGCTAGTTTTCATAAAAGTCGCCTGATATCACTAGTCGTCGTTTCTCAATAAAACATGTTTTGTTTTATAAATAAACGCCCTTTATTTTACGGATTTTCTCGAAAAACGGGCAGAGTTTCCTCTGTTTTTGGACGGCCCCCAACAACACAAGTTGTTGATATTTTCAAAATTCAACAATATAATTAATAATCAATCATTAATATATAAAACTTTCATAAAAACGTCAAGGTATAAGATAAACACTAATTCAGTTCGGTTCGAGCTCGTTCACGAAAGATTAAATCTATATAAAAAAAAACACAATATTAAACGCGCCATTAGTTTTACCAAGTCCTTATGTCGAGCTGCTTGACTGAGTTGACCGAGTCAACTCACTGTTGACCTGCGTTTGACCGAGTCGACTCGGGTTGACCGATTCGACCCGAACCGTTGACCTGACCGCTGACCCGAACCCAAAAACGAACCCTGTTGAACCCGAGCTCGCTGAACCATACCTGAACCAATCCGGCTTCCTGAGCCGAGACCCGAAACAAACTGAAATCTGAGATGACCGAACCAACATAACCATTCCATTG
This sequence comes from Helianthus tuberosus, assembly GCA_030545235.1. Taxonomy (NCBI): domain Eukaryota; kingdom Viridiplantae; phylum Streptophyta; class Magnoliopsida; order Asterales; family Asteraceae; genus Helianthus; species Helianthus tuberosus. Next base: position 7,665 of record JARYGA010011772.1, on the reverse strand, counting down.
TCATTATCATCAACATCACGACTCGAACATCATCATCATCCTCTTAGCAACAATTCACCCTCATCATCAATTCTCAGAAAAAGAAATGAAAGAAAGCGAAGAGAGACAGAAACGAGTGTTACCGGGGTTGTCGGGAAGCATGTCAATCAGAAATAACTCCACCTCCGTCGGCCCGCCACTGCCGGAAAACGGCGCTTCTGCCAGAGAACACAGTCGCCAGAAATCATCGGGTCCCCGTCTTCTTCTCCGGTTTTTCTCTCTCCTCTCGGTCTCGAACCCATCTCCGGCACCACCCGTTCTTTCTCTTCCGTTCGTGGCCGCCGCACCACCACCGGACCGTGGTGGTGGTGGTCGTTGAATCTGTAACAGGGGGGTGCCTCACCCGTCGGAGTGGACCAGAACAAACTGCCAGCAGCCACCGGCTCCACCGGTGACTCCGGTCGCCGGACTCACGGGAGAGAGGAAGTGGATGTGTGTTGTTATGAGTGGGTGTTTCAACTTGAAGATGTAAAGTTCTGATTCAACTTCTGTGTTTCTATTTGTGTGTGTATCGAGAGAGAGGAGAGTGAATGAGAGGGTGTTTGGTAATTGTATATGTGTGTGTATAAATGTCTGCACAAGACAAAGGAGGAGGAGGGTGTTTTATAGAAAGGTTTGAATCTTCAGAGATCTTGTGCAAATTTTGCACAAAATATTTTGGATAGATTATATAGAGATTCTAAAAGATTATGCATAGATTTTGGAAGGATTGTAGATATTTTATACGATTTTATAGGATCTTGATCTATATGTGTAGGTTTAGGTTTGTGGGTGTTGGGCTTGGGCCCAGGGCCCACAAGCTTAATCCCCGTGTTTAAGCGGCCCGTAATTCCTACGAGACCCGTTGTCAAAACCCGAACTCTGTTTAACGTCAAAAATTAAAATACACAAAAATACGGTCGGTAGTCGACGTTTGCGTGTTCGTTCGTCGGTTGCGTAAAATCGCGTAAAATGCCTCGTTTGCCGTTTCTGATCCGTTTTTCGATCCGGTTTCGACTGTAATCACTAAAATTTTATTACGGAGCATAATATAGCGTCATATGTAGGTTCTGAAGATGACAGGCATCTCTGTCGCTTTCGTTTCATTGCCGATGCGTTTTCTGCTATCGCGTTTTTAGTCCACGTTTATATTTGTGCCGTACGGAAGCCCAATAAATTCACAACATAAAATATTCGTGTAACATCCATACTTGTCGGCGTTGTCAGTATTTCGTATGGTTTCGTTTCGTTGTCGCTTAATATTCACCAGATTTTTCCGTAAATCACCGTTCGCGCACTGTAAAGTCGTACAGACGTTCCTTGGCACTCCAAAGGCCTAATTAGGTTAATTTGCGTCTCAAACACTATTAATTAATGCGTTAAAGATTCAGTTCGGTTAGCTCAAGATAAATTGGCAAACACATTGTATGGCTACTTTCTTGGTGATCTGGTTGCTTTTCCTGTCGTAGATTACTTTGTGCGTACTAACTGGAAAAAGTATGGTGTTCAAAAGTCCATGATGAATGATAACGGGTTTTTCTTCTTCAAGTTCTCCGATGAAACAGGTATGATGAATGTTTTAAAAGACGGCCCTTGGATTATTAGATCACAGCCGCTTTTTCTAAATATCTGGAGTCCGACTACTAAATTGGAAAAAAAGGGTGTTAAGAATGTGCAAGTATGGGTTAAAATTCATGATGTCCCGATTGCGGCTTATACGGAAGACGGCCTTAGTAAGATTGCTACTACTATTGGTGTGCCGAAAGTTCTGGATTCGTATACATCATCGATGTGCATGGATATGTGGGGCCGTAGTAGTTATGCTAGAGCTTTAATAGAGGTTTCGGCTGAAAAGAAGTTAAGAGAGGAGATCACGTTCCTGAACCAGATGGGGAGGGTTTCATTAAGGAAACTATGTCTGTCGAATTCGAGTGGGTTCCTCTGCGTTGTGGTCATTGTTGTGTGTTTGGCCACTCTGATGATTCTTGCCCGCACAAGCCGAAATTACAATCTGATGCTCGTAATAACTCAAGAGCTGGTAAGAAGCCAGTGGTTGACGAAGATAAACACAGGTGTTTATGGTAAGAAAGTTACTAGAAATTCTGGTTTTCCTATTAACAAGCCCAAGCCTAAGTTCGAGTATAGGCTAGTGATATCTAAGAAGTCTCAAGATGGAGCTAGTGGGTCGTCTGCGTCTGCGTCCAGATTTCAATCTACGAACCCTTTTGATGTCCTTAATGATCCAAATGTTTATGAGGTGGATGGTAACAAGTCAGGAGAGGGTCGTGGTGGAGATGGGGAAGAAGAGGAGGATGAGGTGTTTAATGTAGCCGATGGTTATGGGATGGATGCGTTTTTGAATCAGGGTACCGTTAAAAAAGATAATAAAAAAGGGGCAAGCACTCCTTCCTCGCTAGTTATTAATGGTTAATCTGGCCTCTTGGAATATTAGGGGTTTGAACCGCCCCATTAAGCAAGCGGAGGTTCGTCAGGCTATTAAAGATTTTAATTTAAGTTTTTGTGCTATTCTGGAGTCTCACGTCGATCTGAATAATCTTCCTCATATTTGCAAGTCGGTGTTTCGGTCTTGGCATTGGGCGTCTAATGGTGATCGTTGTGATAAAGGAACCCGGATTATTGTTGGTTGGAACCCAGTTATTTTTGATGTTATGGTTATTTCTCTGTCGGATCAGGTAATGCATTTTCAGCTGAATTTTAAAAAGGAGAAAAAAATGGTGTTTTGCTCGATTATCTATGCCGCAAATTATTATGTTTCGCGTAGGGAATTATGGAATCAGCTCTCTTTTCATAAGGCATTTGTTCGTGATGCTCCTTGGATCATGCTTGGAGATTTTAACACGGCTCTTAATTTGGAGGACAAGTCTACGGGGTGTTCCTCGATCTCGGCTAGCATGCGAGAATTTCAAGCGTGTGTTGATGATGTTGAGGTGATTGATCTAAATCGCTCGGGTATTCATTTCACTTGGAGTCAGAAGCCAAAAAAGGGGATTGATTTGTTGAAAAAACTTGATAGGGTTATGGGGAATTCGCAATTTATAGCTCAATTTCCTAATGCGGTGGCAGTCTTTTACCCGGCTCGTTTGTCGGACCATTGCCCGTGTGTTCTGAAAGTTCCAGAAGAGGGGAAACTTAAACATAGATCATTCAAGTTTGCCAATTTTCTTATACGTAAGCCTGATTTTTTAGTCATTGTTAAGCGAAATTGGGAAACAAGTATTAGAGGTGTGCCGCAATTTTCGGTGGTTAAGAAGCTTCGATTGCTTAAGTCTCCGCTGAGAGCTTTACTTTTTCAGCAAGGAAATCTTCATAAGAAAGTTAAAGATCTGAGGGCTAAGCTTGATGAGATTCAGCACAACGTTGATATTGATCCGTCTTCTATGTTGTTGCGAGAGGAAGAGGCTAGTACCCGACGTGTTTATCAAGAAGCCCTTCTAGACGAGGAGAGATTTTTAAAGCAAAAGTCCAAAGTGGACTGGTTGGCGGCCGGGGATTCTAATTCGGCTTTTTTTCATTCGGTTCTCAAAAACAAGATTCATTATAATCATATTGATGTTATTCAAGATACTAGCGGGAAGGTGTTTGAAGGTGATGCGGTTCAGGAAGCGTTCGTTAAACACTATCAAAATTTTTTGGGCTGCCCGGGAGACACGTCTCTGAGTCCGTCCCCTGATTTATTTTCTACAACTTTGGATGTCAATATTGCGGCTCATATGGCTAGACCGGTTACAGTAGAAGAGGTTAAGCAGGCGATGTTTTCCATTGGTTCAGACAAAGCTCCGGGGCCAGATGGTTTTACTGCTGGTTTTTTTAAAGGGGCTTGGCATATTGTGGGTAGTGAAGTGGCGGAGGCTGTTATCGATTTTTTTAATTCTGGGAAACTTCTTCGGGAGTTAAACCACACACTTATTGTTCTTCTTCCTAAGTCCACTTCTCCAGTTATGGTGACGGACTATCGCCCGATTGCTTGTTGTAATGTGTTGTATAAATGCATTAGCAAGATAGTGGCTGATCGTGTTAAAGTGGGTTTGGACGATATTGTTAGCATCAACCAGTCAGCTTTTGTTCCAGGTAGAAAAATCTCTGATAACATTTTGTTAACGCAGGAGCTGATGCATAATTATCATCGTAATATCGGGCCTCCTAAATGTGCTTTTAAAGTTGATATTCAGAAGGCTTATGACACGGTTGATTGGAATTTTCTCAACGATGTTTTGATTGGGTTCGGTTTTCACCATAAGATGGTTCGTTGGATCATGCTATGTGTTTCTACTACTACGTATTCGGTTTGTGTTAATGGGGAGGTTCATGGTTACTTTAAGGGTAATCGGGGTCTACGGCAAGGTGATCCGGTCTCTCCTTATTTGTTCACGTTGGTTATGGAGGTGCTTACGGCGATCCTTCAACATTCGGTAAGGATTGACTCTTCATTTAAATTCCACAATAAGTGTGAGCGTCAGCGTATTATTAATCTTTGTTTCGCGGACGATTTATTTATATTCGCGAAAGGTGAGATTGCCTCAGTCAGATGCATTATGAAGTCCCTTGATTCATTTTCGAAAATGTCTGGTTTGTCGCCTAATGTGCAGAAAAGTACAGTGTTCTTCTCAAACGTGCCTTCTTATGTGAAAAATGCTATTTTGAATATTATGCCGTTTAAGGAGGGTTCTTTACCTGTGAAGTATCTTGGTGTGCCTCTTATCTCTTCTAGGTTGCTCCATAAGGATTGTTATGTGCTGGTGGAGAAACTGGAAAAACGGATTTTGCATTGGAGGAATAAATTGCTCTCATTTGCAGGCAGGTTGCAGCTGATTATTTATGTGTTGTCTTCCATGCATATATACTGGTCGTCTGTTTTCATATTACCTTCTCGGGTAACTCTTCAGTTGGAGGCTTTGATGAGGAATTTTTTATGGTCCCATGACAGTGCGTTTCAAAAAGGGCGGGCTAAAGTGTCGTGGAATTCGGTTTGTGTTCCGAAGTATGAAGGTGGCTTAGGTATTCGTCGGATTGGGGATGTTAACATGGCTCTCATGACGACTCATATTTGGAGTATTCTTACGAATCGTAGATCCTTGTGGGTTGAATGGGTTCATTCTTACATGCTTAAAGGTAACAGTTTTTGGGCGTGTAGAGTTCCGTCTTCATGCTGCTGGTCTTGGAGAAAGTTACTTCAGATTCGGCCGATTATAAGGAAGTTTATATGGACCGAGATTGGTAATGGGGTGAATACTTCAGCTTGGTTTGATTGGTGGAGTGAGTTAGGGCCTTTGGATGCTATCATTTCTCCTAGAGTCATTGCTAACGCGGGGTTTGATATGGGTTCTAAAGTGTCTGTCCTTTATTCTGTTAATTCATGGAATTGGCCGAATGAATGGAGGGTTTCATATCTGGGTCTTAATCAGCTTGATCAGCTGAGCTTGGTGCCGCATAAACCGGATAAGCTTATGTGGCGGTATGGTGACAACTTGTTTGATTTTTCTTCCTCGCGTGCTTGGGATTCGGTTCGTCATCAGGCTGGGGAGGTCGATTGGAGTCGTATTGTTTGGTTCCCTCAATGCATTCCCCGTCATGCGTTTTTAATGTGGCTTATCATGAGGAGGAAGTTGCTTACTCAAGATAAAATCTTGTCTTGGGATTTTTCGCGTAGGAAGAATATGAACATGATGTGCTGTTTGCTTTGTTATGCCAACCATGACTCGCATAATCACCTTTTCTTTGAATGAAAATTCTCTACTGAAGTGTGGCATAAGGTTAGGATGAAAATTGGTATGGTCTCGGTTCAACCTAAATGGAATGACATTTCTAACTGGTTGATTGAGCATTCCAAACCAAAAACGGTTGCTGGGTTAGTAGCTATATTGGTAGTGGCGGCTTCTGCTTATTTTATTTGGCAAGAGCGAAACTCGAGGTTATTCAAGAATCAATTGCGGCCTCCTGAGACTATAAGTGAAATTGTTCTTCAACAAGTGCGGTACAAGTTGATGGGAGCGAAGCTGAAGAATTGTGTCAATGTCCGAAGGCTTCTAGAGGATTGGGGTATTGATGGCGCAGGTTTATTTGAGATGGCAGCTGATTAAGGGTTTTTGTGTTGTTTGTCCTAGTTTTTAGACTAGGGGCCGTTTGTTTCTGTTTTTGTTATAGGTTGTTCTTGTTTGGTTTGGTTGTACATTCATAGGGCATGTCCTATGTTTGAACTAGTGTAGGCTTTCTACACTACTTGTTCTTATTTGGTTGTGAATTTATAAAATCACCGGGGTAACCCTTTACCCAAAAAAAGGCACACTTAGAGAATTTCGCATACGGCCTTTCTCGTCTAAGTGTTTCTAACACTTCTTGCAAGTGGTGTCAGCTTCACTTTTTGAATATACCAAAATATCATCGATAAACACGATGACCGACTTATCCAACATTGGCTTGCAAACCCGATTCATGAGGTCCATGAAGGCCGCGGGTGCATTTGTTAGCCCAAATGACATCACGAGGAATTCGTAATGTCCGTATCTCGTGTGGAAAGCCGTCTTCAGCACATCTTCCTCCTTGACCTTTAGTTGGTGATACCCCGATCTAAGGTCAATTTTTGAATGTCACACCCCGAAATTATCAGAGCATTGGCGTGACTGGACTGGTATCTTCATTGCACAGCGGAAGCAAATAATCTAAGTCTTTTAGAAATTGAACGCCCATCTCCAATGGTTCTCCTATTCCAACCGTGCCTTGTCTTAGAACTGTAACCTGAGAAAGAAACATGCGAAAAAGTCAACATAAAGTTGAGCGAGTCCATAGTTTGTTTGTGAAAGATTTGAAATAAATCTTTTGAGTTGTGAAAGATTTGAAATAAATATTTGGAATAACCGGTTTTTGAAATAGTATTGAGAAAACGAATCAAAAGTCATTTTCTTGCCAAGTTATATGGAAACGTTGTGTTTGTAACACGTTATGTTCATAAAAACCATGTATTTGTAAAGTCTTGTATTTGTAATGTTCGCATAACCGTCAATGCCCACCCTGACTTTGAGTCCATACCCGCATACTCCTATGCTTTGAATTTTGTATAAAACATGGTATTTAATTTGTATGAACAAGTAGTTTTGTAAGTATATATGTCCCTGGTATGTAGCAATAAGGAAAAAAAAGAGATCACCAATGGTTTGCAAGGCCATTGATATGTGTGAAGTGCAAGTAGGAAGACTCAAACTTAGCGGATTTATGCGTTGGGCACAAAGTCACCCCGAGGTCCGTTCTGCTGGGCCTGGGGCTGGGCTCACTACACCCAGATAGATCTACCGCTCCTGTCCCTCGGTCCTACAATGAGGATTAATGGCCTCAAGTTGCGCCTACCCACTCACATGATCTAAGTAGTAAACCCTCCTTAAGCTAACCATACCATGTATAAAAATGTCTGTAAGTGTCTGTAATCATTGTACATGTACTTTACCCCAGTCTCTAAGACTGATCCTCCCCCAGTCTCTAAGACTGATCCTTCCTCAATATTATCACCAGATGATCCCATCCCTAGTCATGAAAAATCATTCACCTTTCGATAATACGCATTTGTTTTGTAAAAACCGGTATGTTTAGTATAAACCTTTCGTAAATCATTTGAGTTCCTCGAAATCCCTTCGTAAT
>JARYGA010011771.1:0-160626 GCA_030545235.1 Helianthus tuberosus | reverse complement strand
TTTCTATTTTTATTTGACCCGTTTAAGATTAAAACACAACCCAAATCGATCCTTTAACAAGTCAAATGATTGATAATAATGCAGGATTCCAAGGACCATTGGTGTATCCATTCCCATGAAGGCTACTTTCTTTATTACATATATAATGGTTGACGGATGGGCCGGAATTGCTGCCGAAATTCTTCGGTTAAAGCCCTTGGTAATATTTCACCTCAAGAATATGTTTATCGTAAAAACGGAACGCGATAGAGAAAAGGCGATGGACCCCGGGAGTGTAGATTTCCCTGAAACTATACCCTCTCTTCAGCTATACTTCTTGATGGGCATAGTTTACGCTGTTGTTACTCCGATACTTCTTCCGTTTATTCTCGTCTTCTTTGCTTTTGCATACTTCGTTTACCGCCATCAGGTACATTTTATCACTCCTCTTGTTCTAACTTTTACATTAACACAATTTTGTTTATACGGTTTCTAGATGTGGCAAAACGGGTCGGTTAAGTAGTTTGGGCAGCAGGTCAAAGTGGGTACTTTTTTTGTTACGGGTCGATCAGGTTGGCCCTTAATACAAGTAGTTTTCTTTATATTGTTGCATATAATTAACATATACAATCAATAATACGGTTTCCAGATGGGGCAAATGCGAAACGGGTCGGTCAGGTGGGTTGGGCAGCAGGTCAAAGTGGGTACTTTCTGTAACGGGTCAGTCAGGTTGACCCTTAAAAATTTGTTTTCTTTATATTGTTTCTGATAATTAGCGCGTACAATCAATAATATGGTTTCTAGATGTGGCAAAATGGGTCGGACTGCAGGTCAAAGTGAGTACTTTTTGATACGGGTCAGTCAAGTTGACCTTAAAAACAATTTGTGATCTATATATTGTTACAGATAGTTAATAATAATGTGTACATGAGTATATCCAACAATACGGTTTCTAGATGTAGCAAAACGGGTCGGGCAGCAGTTCAAAGTGGGTCCTTTTGGTACGGGTCGGTCAGGTTGACCCTTAAAACAATTATTGTTCTATATATTGTTGCAGATAGTAAACGTGTACAATCAACAATATGGTTTTTAGTTGTGGCAAGATGGGTGGGTTGGGCAGCAGGTCAAAGTGTGTACTTTTTTGTACAGGTCAGTCAGGTTGACAGTTAAAACAGTTAGTTTTCTTTATATTTTGTTACAGATAATTAACGTGTACAATCAACAATACGAGAGTGCAGCTGCATTTTGGCCGCATGTTCATAGCCGGATAATCGCAAGCATGTTAATATCTCAGTTGCTTTTATTGGGACTTCTTAGCACAAAAAAAGCCGCAAATTCAACTCCTTTACTTGTTGCATTACCTATTTTGACCCTAACATTCCACAAATATTGCAAGAACCGATTCGAACCAGCTTTCCGAGAATACCCTCTCGAGGTAAGAAACAAGCGGGTCTGGTGGTTTTGGTAGCGGGTCAAAACAGTATTTTTGTAACGGGTCGGGTTCGCCCGAAACATTCTAGTGTCCGTTTTCTAAAACATAGTTTTCTCAGGAAGCTATGGAAAAGGATGCACAAGACAAAGCTTCTGAACCCGAAATCAACTTAAAGTCTTACTTATCCGACGCGTATTTGCACCCGATTTTTCATTCGTTTGAAGAAGTTGAGTTGGTAGAGGTCAGGGTTGACAAGAGCCCAGATCACAGCCCAAGTCAACCGTCAACCCCGGATCATATCCCGAGTCAACCGGCAACCCCGGATCACATTCCGGGTCAACCGGAAAACGAGCCCGCTTCCGTTTTCCCTTCTCCTTCACATGACTTGCATGAACAAGAACACGAAGAATCTGCAACGGTTCAGCATTATGAATATGGACCCCCGGCTAATGTTTATCACTACGGATACGAATACCATGAGAACGTGTTTCACTATAACATGGACCGCTACGAAGAGACACAACGCTATGTGCAGGAGTCACCACCACGTGGTTATTATCATTATTGATGGTCCCGTGATTAGAAGAACTCAATGTTTTGGGTTCGTACATATGATATGACCCATTTGTCTTGGGTGTCTTTGTCCTATCTTTGTGTTGGTGTTGCCGTGTTGGGCAGTTAAACATGAAATCATGACAATGGGAAAAAATATTGCAAATATCTTTGTGTTGGTTTTACCGAAGCCGCGGGACAGAAACCCGTGGTATTTAATTTTGGCAGCGGAATTTTAACATGATCTTTTAAAACTGAAAACACCCGATTATTTTATTTCACATTTTGGGATAAACCCCGTAGTTTACAATAAAAGAATGGGAAATTCCCTGGTTACAAAAAAACATGTTTATTCATTTACTGAGCCACTTTATCCAAGTTGGTGGTGCTACGCGGCATTTTTCCCCGGTTCACAATAAATCACCTGAAACATGTTTAAAAAGATTTTATCAGCGGGGAAATACTGACGAGTCATTCAATTTGCGTAAAACGACACATTGTTATAGATTACAGTATTAAGAGCGATTACAATTACCTCTATCTTATTATTAACTGGTTCAGTTGTCACTCGACCGGATCTATGACTGTGGTCATATCACTATTGGGTCATTTCACCCAAAAGTGACGTATATCACTATTTAGGTCCTTTCACCTAAAGTGATTTAAACAGTAGTCATTGTGCACAATACCCCACTTACTGCCAGTAATTTAAGATAACAAAGACTTAATCCCTATAACATATAACTGGAAAACATTTAGGTATTGTAAAGCACTTTTGATAAAAAGAGAATGACTCACATTGCAAGTTTAGTTTTGCCTACTGATTTAGCCTAGTAACCTAGTTAAATAACAATGCACACGAAACTAGGTTAGTAACTTAATACAACATTTACGATAAGCTCACGAAATCAAAACCCTCACGACGAATGCCAAAGTATAGCCCGGATTCGGGCAGCACTTAAACATCCATCGGATCGGTTTCAATCGATCGGACATTATATCGTAGCAGTGATCGAGTTATTACCCCGTAATCGTAGCAGCGTTTCACCACCTAAATACTCGTAACTAAGCAGAATTTGGTCGTTTTGAAAGGATTTTTCGAACACAGATGAAAGCCCCATGCACGTACTATTTATAGCAAAATTTTGAGTCTCTCGCGGCCCGCGTAAACCTGAAGAGAATCTTACGCGGCCCGCGAGGGCCACCCTAGCTACTGCTAGGGTTACCGTGTCACATGTAGGCTTGCCACGTGTCTGACACGTGGCATGAAACTTATCCGGATCGTCATCAAGCTGTCGTGCCCGTAAGCCTCCCTTAAGTCTTACGCGGCCCGCGACAGACCCATAAATTTTGAATTTCTTGCTTTTTCATAAGGATTAGGGTTTTAGGGGTCCGGGTTATCACTTACGGAGTGTTGTGGGACATTTTTTTTGCAGGTCCTTACATCCTCCCCACCTTATTTAAAATCTCGTCCTCGGGATTTACCAAAATAGGTAAGGGTATTTCCGCATCATTTCTGATTCTAGTTCCCAGGTATACTCAGGTCCTCTTTTTGAATCCCACTTTACTTTGACTAGCACCAGTCTCTTGTGCTTAAGGAATTTGACCTTTCTGTCCTCTATTTGGAGTAGTTTCTCAACAAATTTCAATTTTTCATTTACCTCGATGTCTTGAAGAGGTATTACCAGGGATTCCTCAGATAGACATTTCTTGAGATTGGATACATGAAACACGTCATGTACCCCAGCTAGCTCTTCTGATAGTTGTAAGCGATAGCCAACTGGTCCTGTCCGTTGGATAACAGGGAATGGTCCTATGTACCTTGGACTTAGCTTTCCCTTCTTACCGAACCGCACTACCCCTTTCCAAGAAGAAACTTTCAACAATACCTTGTCTCCAATTTGAAATTCTAATGGCTTACGTCTATTGTCTGCATAACTTTTATGGTGGTCTCGAGCTGTTTTCAATCTTTCCTTGATTTGAGTTATCTTGTCAGTGGTTTCCTATACAATCTCAGGACCTGATAATTGGCTTTCTCCTATTTCTGCCCAACATACTGGAGTTCGGCACTTTCGTCCATACAGTGCTTCGAATGGGGCAGCCTCAATGCTTGCATGATAACTATTGTTATAGGAGAATTCGATTAAGGGTAGGTGGTCATCCCAGTTTCCACCAAAATCTATTACACATCCCCTGAGCATGTCTTCCAGGGTTTGGATCGTCCTTTCACTTTGTCCATCGGTTTGGGGATGGTATGCATTACTTAAATTCAGTCGGGTCCCCATTGCTTCTTGGAAGCTTGTCCAGAAATGCAAAGTGAAGCGACTATCCCTATCCGATACTGTGGAGAGTGGAACTCCATGTAAGGATACTACCTCGTCTACGTATAACTTTGCTAATCTTTCCATGCTAAAGGTTTCCTTCATCGGCAGAAAATGAGCTGATTTGGTTAATCGATCTACAATCACCCAGATTGCATCGTTACCTTTCCTGGTCTTGGGTAACTTGGTAACAAAGTCCATTGTTATTGTTCCCATTTCCATACAGGCATTTCCAATTGTGGAAGTAAACCTGAAGGTTTCTGGTGTTCTGCCTTAACTTGCGAACAAGTTAGACACTTAGATACATATCTAGCTATGTCCTTTTTCATTCCTATCCACCAAAAGTTACCTCTTAAATCTTGGTACATCTTATTGTTACCAGGGTGCATGGTATATCTAGATTTATGGGCTTCCTCTAAAACTTTATTTCTTAAATTTCCTTGCTTAGGTACCCAAATTCTTTTCTTATGGAATCTCCAAATTTCATCAGTCCCTTGCTCTAATTCTTTTATCCTTCCTTTCATTCCGTCAGCATCATCCTTGATGCGTACCTTAAACTTTTATGATCTATATAGATAGTAAACTTACTTCCGTACAGATAATGTCTCCAAATTTTAAGGGCAAAAATTATTGCTCCTAATTCTAAGTCATGAGTCGTATAATTTTCCTCGTGCTTCTTCAACTGCCTTGATGCATACGCAATTACCTTTTTGCGTTGCATTAGCACACATCCTAATCCTAACTTAGAAGCATCGCAAAAGACTTCAAAATCTTCAGTTCCGTCAAGCAAGGCGAGAATTGGGGCATTTGTTAATCTCTGCTTCAAAATCCTAAAGGCCTCTTCTTGCTTAGGACCCCATTCAAACTTAGCAGTTAATGGAACAGCTATCTTGGAGAAGTCTCTTATGAAGCGCCTATAATATCCGGCTAACCCTAGGAAACTTCGAACTTCAGTAGCTGATTGTGGGACCTTCCAATTTATGATTGCTTCTATCTTGGAGGGATCTACGTGAATGCCTTCGTGATTCACAACGTGTCCTAAAAATTGCACTTCCTGTAGCCAAAACTCACATTTCGAGAATTTGGCATAAAGTTTTTCCTTTCTTAACAAAGTTAAGAGTGCATGTAGGTGCTCACAGTGCTCGTCCCGACTCTTGGAATAAATAAGTATATCGTCGATGAAGACAATTACGAATTTATCCAAATACGGTTTACAGATCCTATTCATCATGTCCATAAATGCTGTAGGAGCATATGTTAACCCAAAGGGCATGACTGTAAACTCGTAGTGACCATACCTGGTCCTGAAAGCAGTTTTAGGTATGTCTTCTTCCTGTACCTTCAACTGATGGTATCCGGAGCGTAAATCTATCTTAGAGAAATACCTAGCTCCCTGAAGTTGATAAAAAAGATCATCAATCCTAGGTAATGGGTATCGATTCTTAATTGTAACCTTATTCAATTCCCTATAATCGATACACATTCGCATTGAACCATCCTTTTTCTTTACAAACAACACAGGGGCTCCCCAAGGGGAGGAACTAGGTTGTATGAATCCTTTACCTAGCAATTCATCTAACTGCTTTTTCAGTTCTAACATTTCAGTGGGTGCTAATCGATAGGGTGCCTTGGCTATTGGTGTAGTTCCAGGAATTAGATGAATTTTAAATTCTACTTCCCTGTCTGATGGTAATCCTGGTAGCTCTTCTGGGAATACATCCGGGTATTCTGATACTACCGGAATTTCCTTAAGTTCCTTACCTTTAGTGTTGATGATTACCGAAATCATATACACTTTTCCTTGCTTTCGTTCATAACTCGTAACTTTCATTACTGAAATGAACTTCATTGGTTTACGCGGCTTATCTCCTGAAATCAAAATTACTTCTCCTGTGGATGTATGAATTTCTATGGAATTCTTATCACAAAGGATTCGAGCATGGTTGGCTACTAGCCAGTCCATTCCTAATACCACATCGAATCCAGCTAAATTCATAGGTAGTAGGTTTGCAGAAAATTTGTGGCCTGAAAGTTCTATCTTCCCTTCTTGAAGAACCTTATCTGTTTTAACAGAATTACCATCTGTTGTTTCTACCGTATAAATCTGCCTAAGTTTGGTTAAAGGTTGCTGAAGTGCTTGGCAGAATGAAGTATTTATAAAACTTTGGTTTGCACCAGAGTCAAATAATACTTTTGCGTAAACATCATGTACAAGAAACGTACCAGCTATCACATCTGGAATCAGATCGGCTTCTTGCGTTGTCAGCTGGAAGGCGCTTGCGTTCTTCTTATTAGTTCCTTCCGCAGGTTTGGCCTTGTTATCAGCTGGCTTGACCAGTTTAGGGCATTCTGGTCTGAAATGCCCTGCTTCTCCGCAATTGAAGCAGATTATGGATTTCTTCCTGCACTTCTCCTCTTGGTGCCCCGGGATTTTGCAGAAATTACAGTATCCCTTACATTTCCCAAGGTGTTTTCTCTTACAGATACTGCAGAATGGAGCAGTGGAGGATTGCCCGGTCCCCCTTCTCTTGAAGTTACTAGCATTATTACCCCCACGGAAACCTTGGATAATCTTTTGGGCCAATTCCTTTTTCCTATTCTCTTCTCTCATACGTACCAGTCCGTCGGTCAAGGTGTTGGCCAATTCTACCGCATCGTCAATTGTGCGGGGTCTCGCAGCTTTGACGATATCACGAATCTCGCTAATTAAACCCCAAATATAGCGAGAAATAAGTACCGGTTCTGGCAAAGCCAGAGTCGGCACAATTCTGGCATACTCGAAGAATTTCGAAGTATACCCTCGACAGTCAACATCCACCATCCGGTGGTTCAGGAATTTATTCGTCATTTGTTCCTTTTCGTAGGCAGGACAAAATTTTCTTTTCATCAATTCCCTAAATTCCTCCCAGCTCATGGCGTAAGCCACGTCACTTCCCTTGGCTTGTAGCACCGTGTTCCACCATTCTAATGCTTCTTCCTTGAAAAGGTGGGATGCGTACATAACTTTGTCTTCCTCTGCGCATTTACTTATTTTAATTACCGCTTCAGTTTTCTCTAACCAATGTAGTGCGGCCGTTTCCCCTTCATTGCCTGCAAATTCAACCGGCTTACAGGCAAGAAATTCTTTATAAGTGCAACCAGGTGTTGCAGCTTTCATTTTCTTAAGGAATGGGGCTTGAACCATATTATTATTGTTATTGCCGCCTCCATTTACGCTATTACTGAAATTATCATCGCGAGTACATTTGCTGTGGTTGGCTTGGGAAGGTTCAACGGGGTTCTTAACAGCAGCGACAATTGCGGGGATAGCGTTAGCTATTCCCTGAGCAACGATATTTTCTATGTCTTGCCTATTAAGGAAGTGATCCTCATTGTTTTGTTCAGATTGATTAACTTCATTGACCGGTTGGTTTTCCACGTTTTCCATCTGAATAATTAACAATATATACAAATTATTGTCACAAAATAGATAACAACCAAACACACAACAGGGCAATCACACATAATCAAGTCAACACGTATAGCCAAAATTGTCGACCTTGCGCCTATTATATTTTTAAATATTAGTTTGCATCGATACATGTCACGGCCCCCGACCCGGTTTAACCCGTTTCAGGAGCCGCAGGACAGAAATCCCGTGGTATTTATTTAATTTAGTTGAACAGCGGAAGTTTATCACCAGGATCTTTTTAAAGCTTAAATTTTCCCAATTATTTTTATTTCACAACTCGGGATAAAACCCTGGTAATTTACAATACTATGATTTTACGGAGAAATCTTTATTTTACAAAACATATTTCTTTATTTTATAATGAGCCACTTTCTTAAGCTTGCAGTGCTCCCCAGCACCTTTCCTGAATCACAACAGATCACCTGAAACATGTTTGAAAAAGGTTTTGTCAGCGGGAAATACTGAGTGAATCATTCTTATTTAATAAAAACTACATGTTAGTTATAAGTTACAGTATTAAGGGTGATTACATTGTTTCTATATCAACCAACTACCCACAGTATTTGTCACTCGACTTATTTCTGTGACTGTGGTCAGATCACCCATTGGCTAACTCGTTGTCCAATGGTGACGGGAACAAGTAATGTATACAATACCCCACATACCGGCTGTAATTTGGTGATTACAAAGACTTAATCCCCTTAATTATAACTTTGAAAATAAACATGCTTTTGAAATCAAATTTGATAAAAAGAGAATGACTCACTTTGTAGATTTAACACGGACAGAGTCTAGTCTACGGATTAGCCTTGTTAACCTAATTTAAATAACAATGCACACAAAACTGGGTTAGTAATCAATACAGCATTTACGACAACTCACGAGATCAAACCCTCACAACGAATGACAAAGTGCGATACTTAAACATCCATCGAATTAACGACGAATGACAAAGCATAACCCTAATGTGGGCAGCACTTAAACATCCATTGGATATTTTGATCAATCGGACATTGAATCGTAGCAGCGATCGAGTTATTACCCTGATTTGCGGCAGCAATTAGTGATCCGTGTGTGTTTTGATAGTAATTCTACGATATCTCAGTGTGTATTTGGAATTTTAACGTCGTTTTAGTGCCCAGAATCAAGTCCTAGACACCCCTATTTATATCTGAAAAACCGTCCCCCTCGCGTGACGCGAGGGGGTGTCGCGTGGCGCGAGGGACCCTAGTCTACCATAGGGTAGCTTCGTGTCTTAGTAGCTCAGGTGATTTGGTCTCGCATGCAGATTCAAATCACACATAATACTGTGTGGATAATACTAACGGGATTTTACCCCCCTGAGTTTTAGGGGCCCTGATCCTGATTCTGCTAATTCTGAAAATTTTAGGGTTTGTGCAGAATCACTTGGGTGTCTTAATTAGGGTTTCCTATTGAACTAAATAATATAATAATAATTATAACTTTTGATGAGAGTTGTTACATCCTCCCCACCTTAATAAAAATCTCGTCCTCGAGATTTACTGGAATAAGTGTGGATACTTTCGCTTCATTTCAGATTCCAGCTCCCAAGTGTATTCAGCTCCTCTCTTTGAATCCCACTTGACTTTAACTAGAACTAATCGCTTGTGCTTGAGAAATTTTACCTTTCGATCCTCGATTTGAAGAGGTTTTTCAACAAATTTTAATTTTTCGTTTACCTCTATGTCTTGAAGAGGTACTACCAGAGACTCGTCTGATAGACATTTCTTGAGATTGGATACATGAAATACATCATGTACTCCAGATAATTCTTCTGGTAATTGTAAACGATAAGCAACTGGTCCTATACTTTGAATTACTGGAAATGGTCCTACGTATCTGGGACTTAGCTTTCCTTTCTTACCGAATCGAACCACTCCTTTCCAAGGAGAAACTTTCAACAGTACTTTTTCTCCAACTTGGAATTCTAACGGTTTACGTCGATTATCAGCATAGCTCTTTTGATGATCTCGAGCTGTCTTTAGTCTTTCCTTGATCTGAGCAATCTTGTCGGTTGTTTCTTGTACAATTTCCGGACCTG
This sequence comes from Helianthus tuberosus, assembly GCA_030545235.1. Classification (NCBI taxonomy): domain Eukaryota; kingdom Viridiplantae; phylum Streptophyta; class Magnoliopsida; order Asterales; family Asteraceae; genus Helianthus; species Helianthus tuberosus. The sequence continues at coordinate 150,829 of JARYGA010011771.1, read as the reverse complement.
ACAATTGACTTTCTCCTATTTCTGCCCAACAAACTGGAGTTCTGCACTTTCTTCCATATAGTGCTTCGAATGGGGCAGTTTCGATACTTGAATGATAACTATTATTATAGGAGAATTCGATCAGAGGTAAGTGATCATCCCAATTTCCACCAAAATCTATCACACATGCTCGGAGCATGTCTTCCAGAGTTTGGATTGTTCTTTCACTTTGCCCGTCTGTTTGGGGATGATATGCAGTTCTTAGGTTTAGTCGAGTTCCCATTGCTTTCTGGAAACTTGTCCAGAAATGAGAAGTAAAACGACTATCCCTATCCGAAACAATGGAGAGTGGAACTCCATGTAAGGATACAACTTCATCTACATATAATTTTGCCAACCTTTCCATGCTAAAGGTTTCTTTCATAGGTAGAAAATGAGCTGATTTGGTTAATCGATCCACAATTATCCAAATCGCATCATTACCTTTTCTGGTCTTGGGTAACTTAGTAACAAAATCCATTGTTATAAGTTCCCATTTCCATATAGGCATTTCTAATTGCTGTAATAGACCTGAGGGTTTTTGATGTTCTGCCTTAACTTGTGAACAAGTAAGACACTTTGAAACATATTTAGCTATATCCTTTTTCATGCCTATCCACCAGAAATTATTTCTTAAATATTGGTACATCTTATTGTTTCTAGGGTGTATGGTATACCTAGATTTATGAGCTTCTTCTAAAATCTTATTTCTTAATTCTCCCTGCTTCGGTACCCAAATCCTTTTCTTATGGAATCTCCAAATTCCATCAGTTCCTTGTTCTAATTCTTTTATTCTTCCTTTCATTCCTTCAGCATCTTCTTTGATTGTTGTTTCCTGAACATTCTTTATTTGTTCCATTAAATCTAACTGTAAATTTAATCTGAGAGCACGAACCCGTCTTTGTTTCTCATGATACTTACGACTTAAGGCATCTGCAACTACATTTGCCTTTCCCTCGTGATATTGAATATCACAGTCGTAGTCACTTAGGATTTCCATCCATCTTCTTTGCCTCATGTTTAACTTTTTTTGCCCAAATATATATCTTAAACTTTTATGATCTGTATAGACAGTAAATTTACTTCCGTACAGATAATGCCTCCAAATCTTAAGGGCAAAAATTACGGCTCCTAATTCTAAATCATGAGTCGTATAATTTTCTTCGTGCTTTTTCAATTGTCTTGAAGCATACGCAATTACTTTCTTGCGTTGCATTAGCACACATCCTAATCCTAGTTTTGAAGCATCACAGTAAACTTCAAAATCTTCAGTCCCTTCCGGTAAAGCTAGGATTGGAGCATTGGTTAATTTCTGTTTCAAGATCCTAAAGGCTTCTTCTTGTTTAGGTCCCCATTCAAACTTAACGGTTTTACATGTTAGCTTAGTTAATGGTACAGCTAATTTGGAAAAATCCTTAATAAACCGTCTATAATATCCAGCTAAACCTATAAAACTTCTAATTTCCATTGCGGTTTGCGGAACCTTCCAATTGGTAATTGCCTCTATCTTAGCAGGATCTACATGAATACCTTCGTGATTCACCATGTGTCCTAGAAATTGCACTTCTTGTAGCCAAAATTCACACTTCGAGAATTTGGCATAAAGCTTTTCTTTTCTTAACAAAGTTAAGAGTGCATGCAAGTGCTCACAATGTTCTGTATGACTTTTGGAATAAATAAGTATATCGTCTATAAAAACAATTACAAATTTATCCAAATACGGTTTACAGATTCTATTCATCATGTCCATGAATGCAGCAGGAGCATTCGTTAACCCAAAGGGCATGACTGTAAACTCGTAATGACCATACCTAGTCCTGAAAGCAGTTTTAGGTATGTCTTCCTCTTGTACTTTCAATTAATGATATCCGGAACGTAAATCGATCTTAGAAAAATATCTAGCTCCTTGAAGTTGATCGAAAAGATCATCAATCCTAGGTAATGGGTATCGATTCTTAATTGTAACCTTATTCAATTCTCTATAATCAATACACATTCTCATTGAACCATCCTTTTTCTTTACAAACAACACTGGCGCTCCCCAAGGAGATGAGCTAGGTTGTATGAATCCTTTACTTAGTAATTCATCTAATTGCGTTTTTAGTTCTAGCATTTCGGTAGGAGCTAACCGATAAGGTGCCTTGGCTATCGGTGTAGTTCCAGGAATTAGATGAATCCTAAATTCTACCTCCCTATCTGGTGGTAATCCTGGTAACTCTTCTGGGAATATATCTGGGTATTCTGAGACTATAGGAATCTCCTTAAGTTCTTTGCCCTTAGTACTAATGATTACTGAAATCATATATACTATTCCTTGCTTTCGTTCATAACTAGCAACTTTCATTACTGATATGAACTTCATGGGTTTACGTGGCTTATCTCCTGTAATCAAGATTACTTCTCCGGTAGGTGCCTGAATTTCTATAGAGTTCTTATCACAAAGGATTCGAGCATGGTTGGCTACTAACCAATCCATTCCTAACACGATATCGAATTCAGCTAATTTCATAGGCAATAGGGTTGTAGAGAATTTATGACCTGAAAGTTCTATTTCTACTTTTTGCAAAACCTGATCTATTTTAACTGAATTCCCATCTGCGGTTTCGACTGTAAAAATCTGCTTAATTTGGGTTAAAGGTAACTTAAGAGCTTGACAGAATAAAGTATTTATAAAACTTTGGTTTGCACCAGAGTCAAATAATACTTTTGCATATACGTTGTGAACTAAGAACGTACCAGCTATCACATCTGGAATGAGTTCTGCTTCTTGAGTAGTTAGCTGGAATGCTCTGACATTCTTCTTAGTAGCTCCATCGGTCGCCTTGGTTTTGTTGTCTGCAGGTTTGACCAATTTAGGACATTCTGGCTTAAAATGTCCTGTTTCTCCACAGTTATAGCAGATTCTGGTTTTCTTCCTGCAGTCTTCTTCACGATGTCATATGGCTTTGCAAAAGTTGCAGATTACATTACATCTTCCATAATGTTTCTTTTTGCAATTTCTGCAAAATGGCAAAGTTGAAGATTGCTCTGTTCCTCTTCTTTTGAAGTCGTTATTATTACCCACCCGAAATCCTTGGGTAATTTTCTGAGCCAGTTCCTTTTTCCTGTTTTCATCTCTTGTGCGTACCAATTCGTCAGTTAGGGTGTTAGCTAGTTCTACCGCATCGTCAATAGTGCGAGGTCTCGCAGCTTTAACGATATTACGGATTTCACTAATTAATCCCCAAATATAGCGAGAAATGAGTACCGGTTCTGGCGAAGCCAGCGTTGGTACCACTCTAGCATATTCGAAGAATGTCGAAGTATAACCACGGCAATCTACACCCGTCATTCGGTGGGTCAGGAACTTATTTGCCATTTATTCCTTTTCATATTCGGGACAAAATTTTCTTTCTACAAGACTCTTAAATTCTTCCCAGTTCATGGCATAGGCCACAATCCTTCTTTTAGCTTGTAATACTGTGTTCCACCATTCTAATGCCCCTTCTTTAAAAAGATTTGATGCATACATAACTTGATCTTCCTCAGCACATTTACTTATAGTGATTACTGCCTCTGTTTTCTCTAACCAACGTAATGCTGCAATAGCCCCTTCATTACCTGCAAACTCAATTGGTTTACAGGCAAGGAATTCTTTGTAAGTGCAACCAGGTGTTGCAGCTTTCATTTTCTTGAAAATTGGAGCTTGCAGATCATTATTGTTATTAACATGATTACCACCTCCGTTTATACTATTACTAAAATTGTCGCCCTGAGTACGTTTACTAGGAATGATTGATTGAGGTTTAACAGGTTTCTGAACAGCAGCACCGATTGCTGGAATAGCATTGGCTATTCCTTGTGCAACGATATCCTCTACATCTTGTCTATTTAACAATTGTTCTTCCTGAATTTGCTCAGATTGATCTACTTCATTTACTGGTTCATTACCAATGTTTGCCATCTGATAATTAATTTATAGATAAATAATTAGTATAAAAGAAAATAATCCAATGTCACAATTAATTGCACATAATCACGTAAACGAATATACAAACAAAATTGTAAATTTTCTAAAATTTCATTTGTTTTATAGATTATATCATGCTTCTATATACAACCGTTTTATTATTTATTTTACACATACTGATTTTCATTAATATTACTATCATACAAACACAGACTCACTACCCACTTCTCTCTCGTCACTTGCATCTTTAATAACGGTGTTCCCTCTCATCATATTTCCATGAAATCTGTCCTCCTATCTCTCGGATCCTATTTCCAGCATCCATTAATTCTTCACCAAAATGGCGAAGTTCAGCCATATTCTCGTTACTCATCGGTGGATTTGGTAGAGGTTCTGGATCAAACTGGGGAAGAAAGGAATAAGGACTGTGGATAATGTTTTGGAATTGCCAGTCATTTGTCCACCATTCATCCATTCCCAGAGGTTGAGGATGGATTATAGGTTCTGGGATTGCTGGTTCTAAGTTTATAGGAATTTGGGTTTCAATAGGACGAGTAAAAACATTTGTATTGACAGGCTGAATAGTATCACAGCTTGCCAATATAAAATCTATTTCCTCCTGAAAGGTCATTTCCTGGTTTTGTTTAGAGCTTTCTCAAATTTCCATCTGAGTTTGTCTAGAACCTTTTCCAACCTCCATTTCTATTTCCTTAGAATATTCCTCAAACTGTATTCCCATTTGCCTAGACTCTTCCCTGACTTCAGTCTCCAATTCCGGCTGCCTAGAACTTTCCCCAGTTTCAATTTCTTTTCCTTTTTCTAAGGGATTGTTTATTTTAGGAAGTCTCTTAGCTGGCTTTCTCTTATGTACACGCCTCCCCCATACGAATATCTTTCTTTTCTTAGGTTTTGGCTTTTCCAGAGGTGGAGCGTTGAATTCTACAGGTTGTTCCACATCAGGAAAGTACCCAGTAAATTCTTTAGAAACTTCTATGTTTACAGGGTAAAGGTTGAGATTCTCTAGGGCTCCAGATAACTCATTCATGCTGTTTATCATATATGTAAAATAATGAATTAAAATTTTATAACAAATTTTACAGATAAACTTCAAATATTATTGCAAATTTTGTGACTAGTTTAATACAAAGGAAAATTAACAATTAAACATACTAGGTTTTACTCTAATTTTATTTATTCACTGGATAATAGTTCTGGCTTGTAAGTTGCTAATACGGAATCATGGTATTCTAAAGATTAGCATTTACTGCTACAGTGGCTAGCATATAAATATCCGCCCATTTTTCATCTAACTTGTCTTCCCATGGTGATTTACTGATTAATTCCTGTTTAATCTTCTTTTCTCGGGATTCATTTATTTTCTCTTTACTTTTCTTAATAATAACACTTCTCTTACTAGGAGAAAGTGGTTCCTCATATTGTGCCTTTCGTACAAATATTCCTTCATTATGAATTACAGACTGATTTGAGGATTTAGTTTGGGATGAACTTCCCTTCTCGTTGGATGACCTATCTAATTTAAGATAGATATTTGACAGCTTTTGCTTACCCATACTGTAACTAACAAATAATCAGTTAATAAAACACATAATCACATAATGGAAATCAGGAAAATTAAGTATTTCTAAATACTTAATTGGCTTAACTCAGTGGCTCTGATACCACATTTTTCTGTCACGGCCCCCGACCCGGTTTAACCCGTTTCAGGAGCCGCAGGACAGAAATCCCGTGGTATTTATTTAATTTAGTTGAACAGCGGAAGTTTATCATCAGGATCTTTTTAAAGCTTAAATTTTCCTGATTATTTTTATTTCACAACTCGGGATAAAACCCCGGTAATTTACAATACTATGATTTTAGGGAGAAATCTTTATTTTACAAAACATATTTCTTTATTTTATAATGAGCCACTTTCTTAAGCTTGCAGTGCTCCCCAGCACATTTCCTGAATCACAACAGATCACCTGAAACATGTTTGAAAAATGTTTTTTGTCAGCGGGAAATACTGAGTGAATCATTCTTATTTAATAAAAACTACATGTTAGTTATAAGTTACAGTATTAAGGGTGATTACATTGTTTCTATATCAACCAACTACCCACAGTATTTGTCACTCGACTTATTTCTGTGACTGTGGTCAGATCACCCATTGGCTAACTCGTTGTCCAATGGTGACGGGAACAAGTAATGTATACAATACCCCACATACCGGCTGTAATTTGGTGATTACAAATACTTAATCCCCGTAATTATAACTTTGAAAATAAACATGCTTTTGAAATCAAATTTGATAAAAAGAGGATGACTCACTTTGTAGATTTAACACGGACAGAGTCTAGTCTACGGATTAGCCTTGTTAACCTAATTTAAATAACAATGCACACAAAACTGGGTTAGTAATCAATACAGCATTTACGATAACTCACGAGATCAAACCCTCACAACGAATGACAAAGTGCGATACTTAAACATCCATCGAATTAACGACGAATGACAAAGCATAACCCTAATATGGGCAGCACTTAAACATCCATTGGATATTTTGATCAATCGGACATTGAATCGTAGCAACGATCGAGTTATTACCCTAATTTGCGGCAGCAATTAGTGATCCGTGTGTGTTTTGATAGTAATTCTACGATATCTCAGTGTGTATTTGGAATTTTAACGTCGTTTCAGTGCCCAGAATCAAGTCCCAGACACCCCTATTTATATCTGAAAAACTGTCCCCCTCGCGTGACGCGAGGGGGTGTCGCGTGGCGCGAGGGACCCTAGTCTACCATAGGGTAGCTTCATGTCTTAGTAGCTCAGGTGAGTTGGTCTCGCATGCAGATTCAAATCACACGTAAAACTGTGTGGATAATACTAACGAGATTTTACCCCCCCCTGAGTTTTAGGGGCCCTGATCCTGATTCTGCTAATTCTGAAAATTTTAGGGTTTGTGCAGAACCACTTGGGTGTCTTAATTAGGGTTTCCTATTGAACTAAATAATATAATAATAATTATAACTTTTGATGAGAGTTGTTACAATACACACCGTTGATTTTACAAAAGTTTTATTTTAATTATTATTATACAATATTATATTATTACTATTATTATATATTATTATTATTACGCAACCACATCACCACAGTCAGCTGGCTTTTCAGAAACGACGCTCCCGCTCGTCGTATTTCCATGAGATCTTCTCCTCCACATCCCGAATTCTATTTCCCGCATCCACCAGTTCCTCGCCATAGTGGCGGAGTTCAGCTAGTTTTCTGTGCTCATAGGTGGGTATGGTGCAGGTTCAGGATCAAACTGGGGAAAATAAACGTTGGGGTTATTCATGAAATTCTGAAATTGCCAGTCATTCGTCCACCATTCCTCCAATTCTCCGGGTAGAAGTTGGTGGTTTACAATAGGGTCCGGAATTGCAGGTTCCAAATTAAGTGGAAGTTCAGATTGGGCTGGGAAATTGAAAAGGGTCTCGTCTGTGGGTCCGATGAGGTCACAATTTGCTAATTTACTATCAAGCTCTTCCCACGGTGGCATTTCCTGGGCTTTCCCAGAACTTTCTCCAACCTCCTTTCCCTTTCCCTTATCTTTTGGGTCCTCAGTCTTTTTAACCTTCTGGGCAGCTGGCTTCTTCCTACGTCCGCGTTTCCAGTCCAAGATTCTCCTCCTCTTTTTCGGCTTTGGTTTCTCCTGCGGTTGGGCCTGGAAAATTATTGGCTCCTCAGTATCTGCCTAATAGCCGGATAGGGTCCCGGTGGTATCCATATCGGTGGTATGGATGGTAAAGTTTCGGAGTGCCTCCTACAGTTCATTCATGCTGTTAGCACACATAAAGAAACACATACAAATTTAAGTTAAAATTTTATTTATTAAATTAAATTTTTCACAAAATCACAGAATGGCAAATTGGAAAAATTAAGTATTTCAAAATACTTAATTGGCTTAGATCAGTGGCTCTGATACCACATTTTTCTGTCACGGCCCCAGACCCGGTTTTACCCGGTTCAGAAGTCGCGGGACAGAAACCCGTGGTATTTAATTTTGGCAGCGGAAAATTGAAAAGGTTCTTTTAAAACTGAAAACACCCGATTATTTTATTTCACATTTTGGGATAAACCCCGTAGTTTACAATAAAGGAATTTCACTAGGAAATTCCCTGCTTACTGATGTGTGCTAAACAGACTATGAAAATTAACTATATTAGACTCTCTAAGCTAGACACTAAAAAGCTTTAATTCTAGACTCGACCTAAAACCACACAATCGGCAAGTGTACCGATCAATGTAATATAACCCTAGGAAGTCCAGATATCGAACCACGAGACTCTATGTATCACGTAAACTAGACTCTGACAGACGCTGACAGACACGACTCAACTTGTTTCTTTGTTTCGGGGGGGGGGGGGGGTACGGAAAACTAAGGAAATCTATATTAAACTACTAAATTAACTAAAGCTAGACTAATACGAAAGAAGACTAAAGGCTTTTCTTATATGAGAGCGAGACCACCTAGACAAGAATCCTGGATTGTTTTTAAAGATTTACCGATTAAGTTAAATGCATGAATTATGGAACCGGGATCTTAAAGTACTAAACCTATTAACAACCAACTAAGCCCCTCGACCCTTCTCAAGGAGAAACCTGTGGAACTACCTAGGCTGTTAATCCTACCGGTTATTAGACGCCTTTCCAGTTGTCTAATTATTGTGTAAGTACCCTAATGTTGACCTACTCTTTTCCAATCATAGATCTAGGGTAGTTTGAATTAATTAACTTGACTTGATAGGCTAATAAAACCGACAGGTCAACTAAGACACGACCTTTTCCAAGGACTATCTACAGCAATTCGCCGGGTAAGACCTACCAATAGCCCCTCACTTTCCAGGTATTAGGACTAGTAGAACACTAAGACTTAGTAAATTATTATCAATTACTTCTAGGGGTTATTGCGCAATTCTCCCTAAAGAGTTAAGGTTTTCTAACGTGATATAGACACTCACCGAAATCCTAGACCCTAATATGACTCTATGTTGTGATATAGACCGTCACTAAGAATCATATGAAGCAAATAATAACAATAAACCAACTCAAAGTATGCATATGCATCAAATCATTAAACCAAACTCTTTACAAATCACAATTAATCCATAAAAATCATGCAATTAACATAAACGGTAAAAACTTCATATTAATCCATTCATCAAGTCTAGGTGGTTTATAAATTTAGCCAAGCATGTTAAAACGTAAAAACAAATCAAAGATGTCTAAACACGAATTCATCATAACAAGTTTCGTAAGAAAAGTCAAGAATAAAGAACTAGAAAACCCGATTAGATCGTCAAGTCTTCTTTCCCGAACTCGTACCGATGATTCCTATGCTTCGAGAACTCCAAAATTGCTCCAAGAATGCTCAATAAGTCGCCCAAGATGTCCCAAAATCGTAAAACTAGGGTTTTTTCAAGTTTAAGATGATTATATATGACTTTCCATGACAAACCCTTATTAAATTCGTAATAATTGCCAGCTTCAGGCTTCTGGCGGGGCGCCACCCACTGAAGGAATGGGTGGCGGGGTGCCACCTTGTTTTTTTTTTTCTCATGTAACATCTCCAGTCTCTCGACGGGTGCCAGAGACTTCTCACGGGGTGCCAGAGAGTGATTTTTCAGCTCTTTAACTCTATTTCAACTCCTCGACCTTTCCAACATGCTCCAAGACTTGACTTTTCAATATTTTAACTCGTTTTACTCGGTTTCCAGCAACTTTAAACATCAAGACCTGCGAAACACGATTTGATCAATAGTATGCATATTCTAACGAAAAACAAAACTAAATATAATGAAAACTATACAAACTGTACACGAATAAAAGATGTCTTTTGCAATACATCAGTTACAAAAAAACATGTTTATTTATTTACTGAGCCACTTTATCCAAGTTGGTGGTGCTACGCGGCACTTTTCCCTAGTTCACAATAAATCACCTGAAACATGTTTAAAAAGATTTTATCAGCGGGAAAATACTGGCGAGTCATTCAATTTGCGTATAACGACACATTGTTATAGATTACAGTATTAAGAGCGATTACAATTACCCCTATCTTATTATTAACTGGTTCAGTTGTCACTCGACCGGATCTATGACTGTGGTCATATCACTATTGGGTCCTTTAACCCAAAAGTGACGTATATCACTATTTAGGTCCTTTCACCTAAAGTGATTTAAACAGTAGTCATTGTGCACAATACCCCACTTACTGCTAGTAATTTAAGATAACAAAGACTTAATCCCTATAACATATAACTGGAAAACATTTAGGTATTGTAAAGCACTTTTGATAAAAACAGAATGACTCACATTGCAAGTTTAACAGGACAGAGTTTTGCCTACTGATTTAGCCTCGTAACCTAGTTAAATAACAATGCACACGAAACTAGGTTAGTAACTTAATACAACATTTATGATAAGCTCACAAAATCAAAACCCTCACGATGAATGACAAAGTATAGCCCGGATTCGGTCAGCACTTAAACATCCATCGGATCGGTTTCAATCGATCGGACATTGTATCGTAGCAGTGATCGAGTTATTACCCCGTAATCGTAGCAGCGTTTCACCAACTAAATTCTCGTAACTAAGCAGAATTTGGTCGTTTTGAAAGGATTTTTCGAACACAGATGAAAGCCCCATGCACGTACTATTTATAGCAAAATTTTGAGTCTATCGCGGCTCGCGTAAACCTGAAGAGAATCTTACGTGGCCCGCGAGGGCCACCCTAGCTACTGCTAGGGCTACCGTGTCACATGTAGGCTTGCCATGTGTCTGACACGTGGCATGAAACTTATCCGGATCATCATCAAGCTGTCGCGCCCCGCGTAAGCCTCCCTTAAGTCTTACGCGGCCCGCGACAGACCCATAAATTTTGGATTTCTTGCTTTTTCATAAGGATTAGGGTTTTAGGGGCCCGGGTTATCACTTACGGAGTGTTGTGGGACATTTTTTTGCATGTCCTTACAGGTGGGTTGTGTCCTCTCAATAGGATCTATGGACAGTGCCCGTGCCCTTGGCAGGGTCCAACGGGTAGAATCACCGGTTGAAAGCCTTATGTTACAAACCATCAGTGATAGCTAATTATTAGTGGTAACCAATCATCAGTAGTAGTAACTAATCATAAGTGAGCAGTTAAATCTACATCAACTAAGAATAACTAAGTTATTCATATGTAGGAACCCATGCGTCAATTACATATGCCAACAATTAGTATTCACATGTGCATCAATAGCGATAACAACCACTCATAGTAAACAATCGTGTTGTCTCATAGCGGTACATGTTATAGTTATATGTTCTCATGGTGTTCATATCATAGTAATAAATATTAGATGCGAACATGTTTATTATTAGATTTAAGTGTTTCAATGGTATTTTTGAAATCTTAATCAAATAATTCAATCAGAAACATAAACAATGTTTTTTTTTCATTTATTAAAGTGTGTATATTTTTTATTCAAGATAGGTAATGCAACAAGCGAAGGAGCAAAGTTCCATGCTGACGACGGGCCTCACTGGTAGCCAGTGAACCCGTCTTGGGCTTTTATCGTTTGGGCCCACAAATAAGTACAATCCGGATATTTTCTCTTAAGAGCACATCTATACAAAAGGCGGGAAACAAGAAGGGATCCAAGGTTCTGCAACATATTTAATGCACGACGGAGAGAGAGAAAGGTCATCGCCGGAAACAAGTACTCGCAGCTGGCTTCATTAAATGAAGTCAGAATCTAGCCGTTGGGACTCAGACATGTGTCTGAGTCTCCCAAGATATCCGAGAGTCCGTTAGATGATCACGGTGGTGTGTCCAAAAAACATAAGCAGCCCTCATTATATAAAGAAGGTAAACTACTCGATATGAACACACAGAAATCTCCTCTCATTGAATACACTATTGCCTCATTAATTCTGACAACCTCGGACCACATTTAATCCCCCACATTCACTAGAATTCACACCAAGGAGAATATTCCGACGGCAACACTCGTCGGAATAAACTTCTCGTTATCTCCGGCAAGTTTACTTACTCTCACGCCGGAGCTTGGTCACAGATTCCCCCTCCTGGATCCTCTGTGACGAGGCTAACGGTTTTCTTTCTTGTAGGACAGCAAGACAGGACTCTTACAGCGTTAACGAGGCCCTTTGACCGTCATCCGTGACCTCAGGACTCGACATTGGCGTCATCCGTGGGACCCTGATCCGTCTGGTAATCCCACTCAGAACCTAGAACGTTGTAAGAGATCACTACCCGTTAGTATCGATGAACCTTGCCGGGGAGGGGGGTGGGTGGGTTGTGTCCTCTCAGTAGGGTCTATGGACAGTGCCCGTGCCCTTGGCAGGGTCCAACGGGTAGAATCACCGGTTGAAAGCCTTATGTTACAAATCATCAGTGATAGCTAATTATTAGTGGTAACCAATCATCAGTAGTAGTAACTAATCATAAGTGAGCAGTTAAATCAACATCAACTAAGAATAACTAAGTTATTCATATGTAGGAACCCATGCGTCAATTACATATGCCAACAATTAGTATTCACATGTGCATCAATAGCGATAACAACCACTCATAGTAAACAATCGTGTTGTCTCATAGCAGTACATGTTATAGTTATATGTTCTGATGGTGTTAATATCATAGTAATAAATATTAGATGCGAACATGTTTATTATTAGATTTAAGTGTTTCAATGGTATTTTTGAAATCTTAATCAAATAATTCAATCAGAAACATAAACAATGTTTTTTTTCATTTATTAGACTGTGTATATTATTGATTCAAGATAGGTAATGCAACAAGCGAAGGAGTAAAGTTCCATGCTGACGACGGGCCTCACTGGTAGCCCAGTGAACCCGTCTTGGGCTTTTATCGTTTGGGCCCATAAATAAGCCCAATCCGGATATTTTCTCTTAAGAGCACATCTATACAAAAGGCGGGAAACAAGAAGGGATCCAAGGTTCTGCAACATATTTAATGCACGACGGAGAGAGAGAAAGGTCATCGTTGGAAACAAGTACTCGCAGCTGGCTTCAATAAATGAAGTCAGAATCCAGCCGTTGGTACTCAGACACGTGTCTGACTCTCCCAAGATCTCCGAGAGTCCGTTAGATGATCACGGTGGTGTGTCCAAAAAACATAAGCAGCCCTCATTATATAATGAAGGTAAACTACTCGATATGAACACACAGAAATCTCCTCTCATTGAATACATTATTGCCTCATTAATTCCGACAACCTCGGACCACATTTAATCCCCCACATTCACCCACATCCACTAGAATTCACACCAAGGAGAATATTCTGACGGCAACACTCGTCGAAATAAACTTCTTGTTATCTCCGGCAGTTTACTTACTCTCACGCCGGAGCTTGGTCACGGATTCCCCTTCCGGGGTCCTCCGTGACGAGCCTAACGATTTTCTTTCTTGTAGGACAGCAAGACAGGACTCTTACAGCGTTGACAAGGCCCTTTGACCGTCATCCGTGACCTCAAGACACGACATTGGCGTCATCCGTGGGACCCTGATCCGTCTGGTAATCCCACTCAGAACCTAGAACGTTGTAAGAGATCACTACCCTTTAGTATCGATGAACCTTGCCGGGGGGGGGGGGGGTGGGTAGGTTGTGTCCTCTCAGTAGGGTCTATGGACAGTGCCCGTGCCCTTGGCAGGGTCCAAAGGGTAGAATCACCGGTTGAAAGCCTTATGTTACAAATCATCAGTGATAGCTAATTATTAGTGGTAACCAATCATCAGTAGTAGTAACTAATCATAAGTGAGGAGTTAAATCAACATCAACTAAGAATAACTAAGTTATTCATATGTAGGAACCCATGCGTCAATTACATATGCCAACAATTAGTATTCACATGTGCATCAATAGCGATAACAACCACTTATAGTAAACAATCGTGTTGTCTCATAGCGGTACATGTTATAGTTATATGTTCTCATGGTGTTCATATCATAGTAATAAATATTAGATGCGAACATGTTTATTATTAGATTTAAGTGTTTCAATGGTATTTTTGAAATCTTAATCAAATAATTCAATCAGAAACATAAACATTGTTTTTTTTCATTTATTAAAGTGTGTATATTTTTTATTCAAGATAGGTCATGCAACAAGCGAAGGAGCAAAGTTCCATGCTGACGACGGGCCTCATTGGTAGCCCAGTGAACCCGTCTTGGACTTTTATCGTTTGGGCCCATAAATAAGCCCAATCCGGATATTTTCTCTTAAGAGCACATCTATACAAAAGGCGGGAAACAAGAAGGGATCCAAGGTTCTGCAACATATTTAATGCGCGACGGAGAGAGAGAAAGGTCATCGCGGGAAACAAGTACTCGCAGCCGGCTTCATTAAATGAAGTCAGAATCCAGCCGTTGGGACTCAGACACGTGTCTGAGTCTCCCAAGATCTCCGAGAGTCCGTTAGATGATCACGGTGGTGTGTCCAAAAAACATAAGCAACCCTCATTATATAAAGAAGGTAACTACTCGATATGAACACACAGAAATCTCCTCTCATTGAATACACTATTGCCTCATTAATTCCGACAACATCGGACCACATTTAATCCCCCACATTCACCCACATCCACTAGAATTCACACCAAGGAGAATATTCCGACGGCAACACTTGTCGGAATAAACTTCTCGTTATCTCCGGCAAGTTTACTTACTCTCACACCAGAGCTTGGTCACGGATTCCCCGTCCGGGATCCTTCGTGACGAGGCTAACGATTTTCTTTCTTGTAGGACAACAAGACAGGACTCTTACAGCGTTGACGAGGCCCTTTGGCCATCATCTGTGACCTCTGGACTCAACATTGGCGTCATCCGTGGGACCCTGATCGGTCTGGTAATCCCACTCAGAACCTAGAACGTTGTAAGAGATCACTACCCGTTAGAGACGACATGGCTACAACACCACCTCCAAACTCTTTGATCACAAAGACGGTGCAAAGCACTAACGATGTGGTTACGGTAGAGGATATCACACATGAAAAAGAAGTCGAGAATAGGGTGGAGGCATCAGAGAAGAGGAACACCATCACACCTGATTTCGTAGCCATGCACAAGAACGAGCTCAAAAAATAGCTTGAAGATCTGGAAAGGCAAGAGAGGCTAGAAAGTCTAAAGGCTAGGCTTTCCTCTTGGAAGGTGAATACTCTCTCGATGGGAGGACGGGTGGTTATCATTAGATCCATTCTAAAAAATCTTCCAAATTATTATTTTTCTTTATATAGGGCTCCCTAAAAAGTAATCATGGAGTTGGAAAAGCTCACTAGAAGATTCCTTTGGGGAGGTCCAAATGGGGCTAGCAAGATGCATTGGTTTTCTTGGGATCGGGTCTCCATGCCTAAAGAAGACGATGGCATTGGTATTTGTAATTTAAAAAATATTAACATGGCTCTTCTAGTTAAGTGGGTGTGGTGTTTTAAAAAAGAAAAAGATCAACTTTGGAAGAAGGTGGTCGAAGCAATCCATGTTTGTAAAGGCAATTGGGACTTTCTGCCGGCCAAAAAAATCCGTCATCGGAGTGTGGAACAATATCGTCAAGACTTGCACTAAATCTAAAATCGAAGGGTCTCCGTTAAGGAGTTTATTTAGAGGGGAGTTGGGTAACGGTCAAGACATTTTATCCTGGACTGACCCTTGGCTGGAAAGTGAGCCGCTAAAAGATATATATACCCCAACATATTCAAATTAGAGTCCGAAAAGAGATGTAAAGTGGCTAATAGATTGTGTGCTCAGGAGGGGAGTCATAACGCTACATGGAAGTGGAGGAAAGGGCCTGAAAATTTCATACAAATTACCGATCTTAATTGGCTTTGCAAGTCTTTGGATTTGGTGCAGATCAAGGAGGAGCTAGATCGATGGAAGTGAGCTGGGGCAACAACTGGAGAATTTTCTGTCAAAGAAGTGAAGCGTTCCATATCTAAAGGGGAGCTATCAAGCGTCAATTTCGTTTTGGAATGGAGCAAATTGGTTCCGGTTAAATGTAATCTGCTTGCTTGGAAAGCCGAGATGGGCAAAATTCCCACCTTGGTTGCCTTTCTTAATCGTGGAGGGGACATCGAAGACACGACCTGTACTCTATGCAATTCGGGTGAAGAAAATGTTGATCATCTTTTCACCAGATGTGTCGTTGCTGCCCAGGTTTGGTTTGCGGTTTCAAGATGGTGCAAGATTGCTCCTGTTATCACTACTTCGGTTAATAAACTCAGGTTTTCTGCGGAATTGTGAGAGTGGTTTGCTGGTGCTTATGGCGGGCGCGCAATAAACTCAGGTTTGAAAATAAACAAGTGAAGGTGGTCGATATCGTCAACGAAATCAAATCGCTTGGATTCCTATGGATTTGTAATAGAAGTAAAGATAGAAACATCTCTTGGGTTGATTGGTGTAGGTTTGTCAATATGTAGTTCTTTCTGTGTTTTGGCTGCCCTGTTTCGGGGTTTGGTCGGTTTCGTTTTAATGAAGTTTACATTTAAAAAAAATTTTGAAGGAGAATTAGTTGCCTCCACGAGTCAGCTTCTTCTCAAGAATTTAATTCCATACTAATTCCATGAATTCCATACTAATTAAACATTAAGCAAGTAAAACATGTACTCAATTATTTAGACTCAATATTTCCTTTTTTATGATGTTTTACAGTTAAGGGGAAATGGACTGTATCACCCTTAACTATGCAAAATTAGCCAATAGCACGCCCAACTTTCAACTTGGCTCCCACCACCCTCTACTCGACAACTTGGTGTCACTGTCACCCCTTCGTTAAAAAATCACTAACTCAGTTAGGTTTTTAATCCTACATGTCATGGGGATGATGAGGTGGACAGCCTACGTGGACTCACCATTTAACATCTCTGTTAACATAATATAAAAACCTAATTCAACACAAACACATATTCCTTCGCTTTGTCTTTATCAATTCACAACCTGCAAATTTACTTCTTTTTCAACCGAATTCAGATCTGAAATGATGCTCGGTTCATGATGTTTCGAAAATGATTCAAAGTTTTGATTCTGTTTAGTGCATCAAAACAATCTATGAACAAACTGATACACATATGGATGTTCTGTTTATGATAATCAACACTTCAAAATCTTTTCTTTTGATTGCTAAACCAAAACAGATTATCAAACAAGAATCAGTTCAGATCTGAACTCAAACAAACAAGAATCAGACAAGAATCAAGAATCAGTTCAGATCTGAACTCAATCAAACAAGAATCAGATCTGAACTAAATCAAACAATCTATGAACACTTCAAAATCTTTTCTTTTTGTCATCTGTTCTCTCAATCAAACAAGAATCAGTTCAGATCTGAACTCAAACAACCTCGAGCGACCACTCCCACCTCGAGCCGCTGCAACAACCTCCGGCGACCACTCCCACCTCGAGCCGCTGCAACAACCTGCAAATCGTGTCAAATTCACCTTCAGTTCCTTCAATTCAGAAGTTCATTCGGTCCGATAACGTCGAAATATCAAGTGATGGCAGATCTGTGAGCCGATTGATCATCAAACGATGAAGATGGAGACGTTGAGGTGTCGTAATCGATCATGCTCGGTCTGTTTCTCTCTCTTGCTCTCGTCAGTAGCATCGATTTCTCTTTCTATATAGGCATCGGTGGGTTTGACTGTTGTTCTTTGGTCAAAATTGCAGAGATTGAAGAGGAATTGGTTGGGGGATTTGGAGTTTTAAGAGGAATTAGGGTTTGAAGGTTTGTGCGTGTTTGGGAAGAAGAAGAAGAGAGGGTTTGTTTAATCCTGGATAGGGCTGTAAACGAACCGAACGAACATGAACAAAGCCTTGTTCGTGTTCGTTCGTTAAGGAAATAAATGTGTTCACGAACGTTCATGAACACTTACCGAACGAGATTTTATGTCCGTGTTCGTTCATTAAGGAAATGAGCGTGTTCGCGAACGGTTCACGAACACAAACGGACACAAATAAATTTGGCGAACGCGGCGAATGATAAAGATAGATGGCCCTGAGGGTAGCACTCGAACTTGAATCCCTTATTGTGGAACAGGGGTCGAACGTATTCGTCGATGTAAATAATGAGAAATGAAAGGGAAATAGTGCATAAACAAGGTAAAAGAGGGTTTCCTATTTTTAATTGTTAGGGTAATAAAATATATAAAAGTTTAATAATATAAAAAGCATACATAAAATATATGTAAGTACAATGATCTTCAATTAAAACACATACATACGAACATAAACGAACGCAAATCAACGAATGTTCATGAACAGGTTCACGAACACCTTACCGAACGTTCACGAACACAATCGAACGAACGAGACCTCTGTTCATGTTCGTTCATTTAACTAACCGAACGAAATTTTTTGTTCATGTTCGTTCGTTTATTAAACGAACGAACATAAACGAACTTCCCACCGAACGGTTCACGAACTGTTCGCTGAACGTTCAGTTCGTTTACAGCCCTAATCCTGGATCTTTTAAAATGAGATTTATATATTAATTATAATTAAAATATAGATTTCTTTAAAAATAATTGGCCACCTCAGCATGACACGTCATAAAAAAACAAGCCACATCATCAAAATTTAGCCACGTAGGATTAAAAACCTAACTGAGTTAGTGATTTTTTAACGAAGGGGTGACAGTGACACCAAGTTGTCGAGTAGAAGGTGGTGGGAGCCAAGTTGAAAGTTGGGCGTGCTATTGGCCAATTTTGCATAGTTAAGGGTGATACAGTCCATTTCCCCTACAGTTAATGAAAGCGAAAAAACATAGTTCTTTGGTTAACGTAATAGACTTATTTGAACGATCTCATTAATGACCAGCCTTTTCCTTAATGGGGGAAGTGTAACAAAATACTAAAATACATTATAGATCAGTTTGTGACCCGAAATAAAAAATATGACTTGTCAATTTAAGATTGACAAGTTTAGTATGCTGGCCATAACTTGATAAATTGAGAATTGAAATTGAATCTTAGTGGTATACATCATCCATGTTATCTTATGTTGGACAAGTCTGAACTTGAGCTCGTTTAACTTATTAAAGCTCCAGATCGAGCTCGGCTAGTAGGTAATATTTCAAGCTTAAGCTCGAGCTCGGCTCGTTTATTATTTTCTAATTAAATTATATTATATTAATTATAATTATTATTTTATATGTAAATTATTTTTTTCATAAATTTATCAATATTAATTACTAGTATTTAAATATATATTTAATATATAAATAAAAATATATATAAACAGTAGGCTCGCGAGCTGACTTGAGCTTGATAAACGAAGCTCGGGTCCGGACTTATTTATTAAACGAGCTTGTTTTTAGGCTCGTGTTTGGGCCTTGTTTAAGCTCGACTCATTAGAGCTTTTTTCGAGCGGATCTCAAGTAGCTCGGCTTATTTGCACCTCTTTCAATTCAAGATTGATAATTGATTAATAGAGAAATAGTGTTATATCAGTTATCTACTTTTTTAATATGAAAAGAACAAAGAATGGAGTGATATTTCATGTCTTGTTTATTGGAATAGTTTACCTTTAAGTTAAGGCTAGTCTTTTGGGTTATTTTAAAGGAAAATATGTATTTGTAGATTAATTTGTCACTCGAAAATAAAATATGACTTGCCAGTTCAAGATTGACAAGTTTAGAATGCCAGCTAGGGGTGTGCAATAACCGAACCGTTAACCGAAACCGAACCGAAAACCGACAAAACCGAACCGAAATTAACCGAAACCGAATTAACCGAAAGTCGGTTAACGGATATTTTTTTTACCATCGGTTAACCGAAATTAACCGAACCGAACCGAATCATTTATTTTTTTTATATTTCTAGATTTTATACCCCTATTTCATGTTTTATACTTTTATTTCATGTAATAATACCTCTATTTCATTTATTTATGCCTTCATTTCATTTATTTATACCTCCATTTTATGTATTTAAACATCTGTTCATGCATTTATACCTCTATTTCATTTATTTATACATCTATTTCATTTCTTTATACATCCATTTCATGTATTTATACATCTATTTCATGTATTTATGCCTCCATTACATGTATTTCTAAGCAAAAAAATTAGCCCTTGTTTCAATTGGTTATTAACCGAAAATTAACCGAACCGAACCGAAAACCGACAAATTAACCGAATTAACCGAACCGATTAACCGATGACTTCGGTTACGGTTACGGATAATGCTAATAACCGAACCGAACCGAACCGTGCACACCCCTAATGCCAGCCATGACTTAGGGGCTGTTTGGTAGCCTCTGAATGGTCATTAAGAGGCTACCTCTTAATGAAACCATTAAGAATTTTACCAATGAGAAGGTAGAAGAATGTGACATGTGATGATTTACCATTCAGAGGTTACCTCTTAACCATTCAGACTTGAGATTACCTCTTATTCATTCAGAGGTTTTAAACCATTAAGATGTAGCATCTGAATGGTCATTAAGAGGCTACCAAACAACCCCTTAATATATATAGAATTAAAATTAAATTTTAGGGTGTTTATGGTATTGGGTAATCAAATAGACGAGAAAATGAAATGGATGAGAGAATGGAGTGATCATTACCATTTCATGTCTTTTTTAGTTAGCATGTGAGAATGGGATAAATTATTATCATGTATTATTTGGTAGGCAAGAAGAGACGAAGAATAAAATCGGTGGTAGTGGTGGTCGGTGGCGGTGATTTCGGGTGGTGATAGGCGGCGGTGGTAGTTGCGGTGGGTGGCGGCAGGGGTGGTCGGTGGGTGGTGGCGGCGGCGGTGGGCGTCGTTGGTGGCGGCGACGAAGGGTGGCGGTGACTGGTGGGTGGTGGCTGGTGGCGGTGGTGGTAGGTGGGTAGCGCCGTCGGTGGAGGCCGGTGGCGATGGTGGTGGCGGTAGTGTTGAGCATCGGTGGTGGTAGGTAGCGTCAGTAGGTGGCAACGGTGGCGGGTGCATAGCAAACATTACCTTAATGTTATATCTGTTATCTACTTTTTGAGTGGTTTATCTATAAGGCCTCAAACGTGGAAAGCCTTACAGTTGGATTATTACAACAAAACATAGTTTTAAACCAATAAGGTAGTGTTTGGTATGCAGGAATGAGAAACAAAATGAAATAGATCATTCGAGAGAATGAAGAAAAAGGTGTTTGGTTGGTCAATAGAATGAAATCACCCATTACATAATGCATTTTATTCCCTTAAAATCATTCCCTCTGCCCCCATGTTTTTTTTCCATTCCATCCCCTTTTGCACTATTTGTTAACAACACCACAAACCACAAACCACAAACGGCGCCACCACCCACCACCAACGTCGCCACACCCACTAGTCGCCACCACCCGCCACCGCCTCTGCCCGCCATCCCATCGACCAACACCTCTATCACCACCAACCACCACTGACGCCCACCATCGTCGAAGCCACCACCACTCGCCGTCGCCGCCGCCACCTGTCGCTGCCGCCACCCGTCACCGCTGCCACCCACCACTGTCGCGACCACCCACCATCGACGCCCATAGATGCCCAATAGTCGTCGCCACCGCAACCCGCCATCGCCTCCACCGCCACCCACCCGTCACCGCCTCCGCTGCCACCAAAAGCCACCACCGTCGCCAGCCACCCGCCGCCGTTGCCACTCTCCGCCACTACAAACCACCATCGACGGCCATCACTGCCACTCGTCGTCGCCACCACCCACCGTTGTCTCCACCACCCACAACGTCACCTATCACTGCCACCGACCACTACCCACGACCACCACTCACCGCCGATTCATTTCATTCCCACATGGTAACCAAACAAGATATGGAAATGTAATGATCAATTGCATTCGCTCATCCATTCCATTACCTTGTCAATTTCATTCACTCGTCCATTCCATTACCCACATACCAAACAGACCTTTAAGGGTCATAAATAGTAGTGGAAAACATCAAGTAGCAAGTACATCAATTCGTCAGTTTAAACAAAACATTCAATTTATAAAGAGCAGTGGAGCCTTCTATCCATGCCGTGGACTTAGACTGAAGGGAGTGGGGCGACTCCCACCCCCAAGTCGCCCCAGGTCGCCAGGAACACCGCCCCCGGAGGCGACTTGGGTGGCGTCCCCCTCCTGCCCGTCCTCTTCTCGTCGCCCAACTTTTTCAAATATATCCGTTGCCAACGGATATGTTGGCCAAACTTTTTTTTTTAATAATCCAACCTTTATAAATAATACCCCATATCAAACACATTTTTACCACAATCTTCTCTCAACTCATCAAAATTTATACCAATCTTCTATCAACTCATCAAAATGTATCCCCACAACATCCCTCCTTTCAACCAAAATACACAATCTTCCAATCCACAACCCGATCTGGCGGACCCAAACGTTTTAAATAACCCCGCTTTTTACGCCTATTTCAATAATATGCACGTTGCTAGCCCTACACCGCAAGTATACTACAACAATACGACGATACCGCAACATATGGGGTTCACCACTTGGAATACACAACAACCCGGTGGTTTTCAAAACGTTGGAGGATCGAGCCAACAAAATGGTATAAATTTTTTAGATTTTTTTTTGTAAAGAATATGTTTTTTTTTTTTTTTTTAACTTTGTTTGTATTCCATCTAGTGGTTGATTTAGATGACGAAGAAGTTCCGGAGACCCAGTTCGATGTCGGTCAAAAAAAGAAACGTTCACACAAGAGGAAAACACCGGGTGAAGAACGCTTGAAAACCAAACCGATACCATGGACTTCCAACGAGGAAATGAGCTTGTCCAAGGCTTGGCTAGAAATAACCGAAGACCCGAGATGTAGTAACTATCAAAAGGAAAAAACATATTGGTCTCGTATTTACAACGTTTTCCTCAAGTTGGAAGATCAAGAAGATGGATACCGTGATCCCGATGGTATCGGCGCGAAGTGGCGTAAAATGCGTCCTTTGATTCAAAGTTTCAACCAAATATACACTCGCCTAAGTAACTCGCGTGTGCGCCAAAGTGGTTCCGACGATGCGATGCTCCAAGCAAACGCCCAAAATGAATTCCGAGTCGAACACAAGAAGGCGTTTCCTTATCTTGCTATTTGGCAATTTTTAAGAAGGAGTTCGAAATTTCACACAGTCATCGCCTTCGATCCATTTAAAACTCGTGGCCAACCGTCGGCTAAGCGGTCAAAAACCTCATCCTCAAACGACCATCAAAGTACCGGGTCGGACGCTCGGTGTCAAATAAATCTCAACGACATTGAGGAAGATTTCGAAGAGCCACATGAAGAGGCCGATGCGTTTCAACCACCACAACGGCCGGTTGGCCGAGATAGGGCCAAAAAAGCCGCCCAACCAATCGACTACACCGAAACGTTCGAAAAAGTGACCAATAAGTTAGACGGCTTGTTGCAAACGAGCCAACAACGGATCAACTTAAAAAAAGAACACGGGGACCGAAAGCTAAAGCTGAAAGAAAGTCGTCAAAAAGCACTTGATTTGCAAATATTAACAACCGACACGACAAACCTTACTGGAGCCGAGCTCGCTTTAGCCGAACAAATGAAGCAAGAAATTCGAGAAAAATATAACCTTTGTTGATTGTATTTTTTTATTTTTGTTGATGTATTTTTTTTTTAGTTGATGTATTTTTTATTTTATTGAAGTAATTTTTTTTATTGAAGTATTAGTTTTTATTTACTTTGATCAATACTTTTATAAAAAAATAGGACTTTTTTTATATCTTTTACATAAAAAAAAGACAAAATAAATCAATCCACGTGTCGCAAGTCGCCCCACCCAGCAAGGTTGCCCCACTCCCCCTTTTTTGGTCAAAATCCTCTAATATGACGTGGCACCACGTGGCGCCACGTGTCGCAAGACGCCCCATCAAAGGATGCTCCACTCCCCTTAGTCTTATTATCAAAGCAACAACATGTCCACCTAGCATACATATTAAAAAGTCATATACCGGAGTGAATTCTAGTTTTATTAAAGTAAGGAGTTATCTTTTAAAATAAAACGTTTAGTAATTTTCATTAAAACATATTCTAACATCAAACATGCACATCAACTTCAAGTAAACATCAATTTGTGAAGCGATCTTCACCATCAAATGCACATACTATGTTAGACAGGCTTACACCTGTAAAAGACTCCATGTGTGTTGCGCAGTCACGCTCACTGGACCATCAATGAGAAACCTCTATCACCCAGACTCGAACTTGAGACCTGGGGAAAATTCACTCGGACCCACTATAGGTAGAACTTAAATATCCTTGCCCACCACTAGAGTACTAGTGATTGCCAAGTTATATCCTTTTTATAGCTAGTTAGTTATAAAACCGGACCCGTCCCAAGTCATCCCCTTTTTATACCCCCGGGCCCCGTGCGGCCTGAATCTATAATAACAACTTGTACGAGGAACAAGCATATCTGTAATCACTCTCTTCAACCACCATTCAAACTCTTTGCATTTATCACACACCCAATGGCTACCTTCTCTAACTCTCATTCTCCATCAAAACAATCCAATAACCAACCACAGTTAAAAAACCAATCATCATCCCATATGTTATACTCCAACAAAACTGGAATATACACCAGCACACACCCACCAATCACCCTCCCTTCAGACCCGTTTCTCGACGTCGTTTCGCACATATTCTCGAACAAACACGAAGGAGAAGCCGCACTCGTTGATGCTGCATCGGGTGTTTCAATATTGTACTCACAACTCCAACCGTTGATAAAATCTGTTGCAAGTGGACTCCACCACATGGGTGTTGCTCAAGGTGATGTCATTTTGATTCTGTTACCAAATTCCATCTATTATCCTATAATTGTTTTGGGTGTGTTGTATCTTGGTGCTGTTGTGACTACAACGAATCCGTTAAGTAGTTTTTCTGAAGTTAAAAAACAAGCAGTTGCTTGTCATGTGAGTATGGCATTTACTGTTCTAGATAAAGCTGATGAGTTAAACTCAATTGGAATTCCATCCGTCGTCGTCCCAGAAAACGCGCAGTTTGATTCAAACCAAGTCGAATTTGCGCCTTTTTACAAGCTTATATCGGGTGATGGTGATTTCGTTGCTAGTAGAACGGTTCGGCAGGATGATACGGCTGCTATTTTGTATTCATCTGGAACTACTGGTGCTAGTAAAGGGGTTGTGTTGAGTCATAGGAATTTGATTTGTGGGGTTGAGCTTTTTGTTCGGTTTGAGGCTTCGCAGTATGAGTTTCGACCGGAAGAGAATGTTTATCTGGCTGTTGTCCCCATGTTTCATATATATGGGCTTGTGCTTTTTATTGTGGGGATTTTGTCATTGGGGACTAAAATTGTGGTTATGAAGAAGTTTAGCGTCGATGAGATGGTTCGGTGTGTTGATAGATATGGGGTGACTCATTTTCCTGGGGTGCCGCCGTTGGTGAACGCCTTGATCAAGGCTGGAAAGGGTGGTGTTGGTGAAGGATTAAGAAGTTTGAAGCAGGTTTCTTGTGGTGCTGCACCTTTGAGCACAAGGACTATTGAGGAGTTTGTGCATTGTTTTCCTCAAGTTGATTTCATTCAGGTAAGCAAATAACCATTCTATCCCATTAACTCGATCATAAGGAATTTGCCGCCTAAAATATCACCAACGCTTTTTGGGCACAATGGCAGTATCCACCTTAGTAACCAAAAACAAATCCGTAAAGCTCTTAGTGGGCAAAGCAGACAGTATTGGTTGGTATGAGAGGCTGGATGTTACATAACTTGCGTTAAGTATCATCAAAATGGTCATCTTGCAGAAGTTATACCATTTAAGTGCTTGTTTTCAGGGTTATGGAATGAGTGAATCAACGGCTGTGGGCACTCGTGGATTCAACACTCAAGATGTGCATAATTATGCGTCGGCTGGACTATTGGCTCCAAATATGCAAGCCAAAGTGGTAGATTGGGTTACTCGTTTGCATCTACCTCCAGGAAAGACCGGTGAACTTTGGCTACGCGGGCCTGCTATAATGAAAGGTAGTTATATCAGAGATCTTTCCTTCTGATATAAATATCCCTCATATAGTATTTAACTATTTATAAATGACTTTTTTTTGTAGACTTGTAGTAGTTGATCTATTCATCAATACTTGTTAGATATGTATTTCTAAAGATTTCTTGTTTTGTCAATGAATGTTGATATACATGTTTTTTGGTTCTGAATCTGCTAGAATATTTAAACAATGTGGAGGCAACGTCGTCGACCATCGATAAGGATGGTTGGCTTCGTACAGGAGACATTGTTTATTTTGACAAAGATGGGTATTTGTTTATTGTTGATCGCGTTAAAGAGATAATAAAGTACAAAGGGTTTCAGGTAATCGACTAAATAAAAGTCTTTACTACAAAAGTGATTAAAAACGGTTACATTATATATTTATATGAATAATATTATTGAATCTTGAATGACTGTACTGCAGATTTCTCCTGCTGATTTAGAGGATGTGCTAGCGTCTCATCCAGCCATTCTTGATGCTGCGGTAACAGGGTGAGTGTGACCAATTTATTCATGATTTTATCTGCATTTGACTTGATTGAAAAAGGATGTGGATGGATATCAAATTTGTTTTGACTTTATTTGACCACCAATAATAGTATAATACATGAACTTTAGCAATCTTAAAACATAATTGGCTATTGCTATCTTTTGTTGTCAAACTCAACATGTCAAATTTAATATAAACAAAGATTTCCATGCAAATGAAAGGCCAAATTAAAGTGTTGTTTAATGTGGTTATGAATTTTTTTATGGAAAGTGTACTAACTATTATTGTCAATCTGGAAGTCAAAACATATGCTTTTGGACAAAGTAGATGACAATAATCTCATCACATAATAAGACTTTGAAGTTATTTTCACTTTTCATTTGGATTTGTCATTTTCTTTTCGATCTGCGTATAAAACAGAATCAGAGATGATGAAGCAGGAGAGATTCCAGTGGCGTTTGTGGTGATGAAGCCCAGAGCTGAAGCTTCTGAGTCTAGCATCATTGATTTTATAGCCAAAGAGGTCTGAATCAGTATTTGCAATCCAAACAATCTTTAAAATGTTGGCTGCAAGTTGTAGAGGTGGCAAAATGTGTGGGTCGGTTCGTTGGTTGGGGTGGGTAAATGGGTCATTGCAGGTGTTTTGATGCGGGTCAAGTCGACCCACAATCACTTTTTTTATCCACCTTTTGATGTTTAAATGTTATTTACGTGCAGAATATGACTGTAAAAACTATATGTTCACATATATAATCTAAATTTTTCTAATAAATTGTTAAAATTATTATTTGCAATTCGAACAATCTCATCATGTTGGCTGCAAGTCATAGGGGTGGCAAAATGGGTGGGTAAACGGGTCAAAGAAGGTATATTTGGTGCGGGTCAAGCCGACCCACAATCACTTTTTATCCAATTCTTTATATATTTAATGTTATTGCAAACTATGATTGTAAAAGTATATTTTCACAAAAATAATAACCTTTTCTTTAAAAAGTTAAAGCTATTTCATTTGAATGTTTCAACCCGTTTGATCTATTTCATTTTCAGTTAAAAACTTTAGAGTTAACCCATTTATACGCTTCATTGTCTATATCACTAATGCTTTTCGATTCATTTGACGCTCATGATCGACAATGTGGCAGGTGGCACCCTACAAGAAGGTGCGAAGAGTGATGTTTACTAACATGATACCAAGGTCTGCAGCAGGAAAGATTTTGAGGAGGCAATTGAAGGACCAGTTAGATTCAAGACTTTAATTTGTTCTTATCAACAACCCGAAGCCAGTTTTAAGAAGCAATAAACACTTAAAAGATTACATTATTAACTGGTAACTTGTTCTAGCTTGTGCAGCATTTTTTATTTTACGGAAGACATACTTTTAGGAGCTCACTTGAGGCATGGGTTTGAGTCATGAAAGCTTTAAAATTCATTGAATTGGAAATCGTTACATGTTTACATTTATCTTATTTTGACGATGTTAATTATAAATATAACGTCAGACACTGTTATACATTAGTATATCAATCATCAAGTAGCAACTTCTCTCGTCATGCAGTATATGACACGATTGATAAAGCCTCGTGACAAGATCAACATAGTCAAAATACATGGTCAATAAATCAAATATAATATCGCCAAAACAAAAACATGATATTGACAAGCCGAATGAAAGAATCGATAAAGTAAATACAATTTCAAACTCGAAAAAGCGCCAGTTACAAGATTGACAAATTCAATATACAAATCTAGTTACATTATCAACAAATTCGAAAGCAAAAATATGAAATCAGTGAGTCTACTACAAGATCATTGAACACAAATGAAAAAATGTTGAACCAGTAAGAGGTTTGGACCATTAAGAGCCAGTATAATGTTTAACCATTCAGAGGCAAATGTCTGACCAATTCAGATTAAAGGTCTTAACCATTCAAACTTAGTATAATACTTAACCATTTAGAGGCAAATGTCTTAACCATTCAGACATTTGCTCACGAAACAAACAGTCTGAACCATTAAGAGCCTCGTTAAGAGGTAAACAAACAGCCCCTAAAACTACAATAATATTTGAACTTGTATCAAGTGGAACGAACTTTTGATGATCCTATGTAGGATTTCATTTATGAACTGATATATATTATATTACATATCTCCATGGAATACACAAATGGAATTGAATACATGCATATGGGATTACAACACTCATAATTAACTCTTTACTTATGATCACGCTTTTGTAGCTTCAAGTGGAGCCGAGGCCTTACTGGCTGCAATTTGTTCAAACAAATCTCGGATCTTCAACCCGACGATGGTTTGAAACAAACCAGTGCCATTGTTGCTACCAGGGAAGTCAGCATGTTTCAACATTTGTTGGGTGATTTCACCGTAAAATTTAGTTGAAATGTTGCTCAAATGGCTTTCAACATAGATGAGTTCATCTAATCTGTCAAACTGTCCATCCATCTCCAACACAGAAACCTGCAAAGAAGTGAATCTTCATGTCAAAACTTGCTTATTTTAGAAATGTAATTTTGGTTGCATATGGTGCAGATTGAGTTACCTCATGGCCGAAATAAGTGTCTGGACCATAGGCAAATTTGATGCCAGGATAGGAGCAAGTGAGCTTTCTTCCACATGGGATCCATGAAACGGTCGAACCTTCATCGAATAAGTAAACCGGGTTGAAGTATTTGACGCCTTCCTTCATGATTAGCTTCACTCTCAACACTTTCCCCTCGTTGTCATCGGGGATTAGACGAGTAGGCAACACTTCAATAACTGCATCTGCGTATTGCTTTTGTGGGTCTGCATTTATCACCATCATCATGTCATCATTACGTATTATAAACATTAAACAAGTCAAACGGGCTGAACGGGTTAAACATGTTAATTTTACCATCTCTAGCTAGTCACATAGCTTGCAAGAATTATTATAATCTGGTTATATGTAAATTCTGAAGTGGGGTTCTTAGAAGATTACCAATATAAGCATCAAAATCTGGTTTTCTGGCCTCAATGCTAGCTTTAATGCTTTCAAGACTGTGTCCTCTCTCTGCCATATCTCTCTACAGTTCAGAGATAAGAGTCATTTGGTCAAGACATTTTTCGTTCTTGTAGATTATAATGCTTTAAGTTCTGTATGTATGTGTGTGTATTTATGTATCTATTGATTCATGTATATATATAGACGGATGTTCAATATAAAGTAATTTAACTAGAAAACTACAAGAACCACATAAACAGACATGTACATGTACTTAAATAGCCGGTTTGCACTTGATACCTGAATTTTCCATGCAAATTTAACCTCATTACTGATGTCCAAGTAAATACTGAAGTCCAGGAGATCTCTTACTCTCTGATCATACCTACATTATATTCAAAAATATACGATCATCATAAGCTAAACATCGATCATAACATGTCAAATACTCAAAGCGATCTTCTGGATCTTCGGTTAAATTGCATGCGAGATTGAAGCATGAGATATGAGACTAGCATAATTATTTATACCTAGTCATATCCAGCCACCAGCCAAATCTTTGCATCTTCTAAGTATGATCAATTTGAATCTTTTCAAACATATGTATATGATTGATTTTTTTTGTTTTTACGATGTTTTAGTTCAACTACTAGCTTCCTTGGGGGTGTTAGCTTGGAAATGAGAGAATCACAAAGGAGGGAAAACCCAAATCAAGCTTAATCTCATAGCTTGGGGTTGGTTTATTTATTAACGGTCATTAACTACCATAACAACTGATGACGGGGGTAGCTCAAGACCAAATATGAATGATTTAAATACGTAAATGCTCATAAGGCAAAATGGTTCAAAGGTTAAAAACCTGGGAAGACGAGATAAAGTAGCACGAAACAGTAAGTAGTCATGTCTCCAGATTACTTCACCAACTCGCCAGCCGCAAAAGCAATGCAGGTCCACAGAGCACACTCTATTATCCAGGGGTCAAAAGGCTTCAACCCCCGAAAGGGTAAGCCCATCACTGCAAGCAAGGTCACTAGTCAATTGCATTCTTCTTTGGGAGATGTCTTCTCCTATATATTCGACACTTCATTTACTGAGTTAGGACATGTTTTGGCCAGTCAAGATTCCTTCAATCTCTGGTCATTCACTTCGAGTACATGCTTCATGCGAGTTACTCCCTTTCACATCCAACACACACATTCTGTTTGCCCCTTCATCCAAGTCTGAATACACTTCAGAGGAGGATCCTTAGCAAACAACAAGAATAAACTAGTGAAACTCCTTCCACGTCTTGCAAACATGGGGGGACCCCACGACCTGCGTTAGGCAAAGTTGAACCCTTCAACCTTTTTGCCTAACCGACCCAGCTACCATCCTTGGTCTATTATTTGTTGCATCAACAAGTTGGCGCCCACCGTGGGGCTACGCTGCTATTTCTCCTTAAAAAGACCAAGTAGTGTAGCTCTCTTCACTTAAAATCACAATGTCTGAAAGTGGATCCCCGGGTGAAGTAAATCAGGTTCCAAACACCTCAACCCCGGGTAGTAGCCAAGCTCATGTGGCCATACCAACTTCTTTCTCAACTCCGGGAAGCACACCCGAGTTCCTCACCTTCAACACACCAACTCCGTTCAGATCCGGAGTTCCTTCTCCCAATATCGGTGTCTCTGACGCCCCAGCGTGTGTTGAACTTACCCCTGAGGGGGTTGCCAACAATTTCCTTGAGTTGAGGTCTCTTCTCAACCAACATGTGAGTAGAGAAAGAGAAAAGGGGGGTAAGGATTCATCTAGACTATGACGAGCCGGAACCAACGTTGTCTCCCGGACCTCCTATCCCTCCTTTTACAACTAGGAGTGAGGCTGGTCCCAGTAATCCTCCAAACCCTAATCCATATCTATCCACAATGACGAATCCCACAGTGCATCACATCTTCTCTTCACAATCAATTACAAGTGGTGCTCCTTTGGGACATGAGGTAACCCTTGACCAGCTCCTACAGTCCCAGTAACAAGCTTTCCAGCATCTACAACAACTTCGTGGGAACAAGCTTTGTCTGTGCTCCCTTTGGCACGAAGTGCTGTTATGAGCACCCCCCTTGGAGTAAGCTGCTCAGTTGCACCCGGAAGCCTTCAAGGCTTCAACCTCATGCCCCCAATGATGGCCCAGATGATGGCCAGCTTCCCGTGGCAACACTTTATTAATCAAGTGCTGGCCACTCAGGGAAACAACGGCAATGGCAATAATGTGGGTGCAAGGGCTGAAGAAGACTTGTCCAAACCATATAAGCCAAGTAACCTTTCATGCTTTTCACAGCAAATAGCTGATTATGATTTTCAAGCAAAGATCAAGATGCCTCCTCACATCAGAACATACGATGGGACTGAAGATCCTGAGGACCATCTTCAGATCTTTACCGGTGCAACAAGGATAGAAAAATGGCCAAACGCTGAATGTTGTCTAATGTTCATGCAAACCCTTGTTGGATCAGCCAGGATCTGGTTCAACGACTAACCTGCTCAAAGCGTTCGAAGCTTTGACGACCTCAGCAAGGGTTTTATGGCCAATTTCTCCCAACAAAGGCGATATGTCAAAGACGCAACAGTAATCTTCCAGATAAAACAACGTGATGATGAAAGTCTTCGAGCGTTCATTGAACGATACAAGAAGGAAGGTCTAACTTATGTAGGGGCGGATGAGAAAATGAGAGTGGCTGGTTTCATTAATGCCATCACATCCAAATATCTCACGAGAGATTTCAACAAATCCCTGCCCAAGACCTTGGAAGAAGCTCTCGAGAGGGCTGAAGCCCACATCCAGGGAGAGGAGGCGGTAGATATTAAAGAGCAAAGGAAAAGAGGGTCTAGTTGGCGGAGTAACAGCCCTGCCAGAAAAAGAGGAAACTTCAACTCTTATGACAGGCGACCAAAGGGTTCAGACCATCGAAGGTCTGAAGGCCGGAACCCTTCAAGCAGGGAGAAAGGCATGAGTTTCACACCCCTCACAAAGACCCCTCAAGAATTCCTCACAACTGAAGAAGTCAAGCAAAACTTTCGGCCTCCTAGGCCTCTCCCCAAAAGCAGGAAAAATGAGAATTCCACACAATATTGTGAGTTTCATGAAGAGAAAGTCCACCACACCAATGATTGCTTCCAGCTGAAGAAAAGAATTGAAGAAGCTGTTAAGTCCGGAGAACTCGCTCATTTAGTAAAAGGGGTACGGGACAAAATGGCTGAAGGAAAGGGCAAGGAAGTTAATATGGTGGATTTTGACGGAAGGGTTCCTCACAAGAGACAGCGGTTGGAAGCTTGGGAACTTCAGTGTGTTTGCTTCCCCCCAACAGAAAAAGACCCTCTTTCAAGCCCTCTTGTGGTAGAAGCTACTGTGGGAACGTTGCAAACATATAGGGCATACATAGACACTAGGGCAACCACTGAAATCATGTTCGAGAAATTCTTCAACCGTTTGAGTAACGAAGAACGTTCAAGGCTTCAACCCTCTGGAACCTCCATAAAAGGTATTGCCGATATCCCCCTCAAGCCTTTAGGGCAACTGACACTTAATGTTCGTTTCAGCGAAGGTCAGAAGGAGAAAATCCAACCACTCACCTTTGTGGTTATCAACATACCTTCAAACTATGATGTGATCATTGGAAGACCAGGACAGTGTGCATTCTACATGGCCGTGTCTGTTGGACATGGCACAGTCAAATTTCCAACCGAGAGGGGGATAGCAACCCTTCAACCCTCTCAAGAAGCCTACCTGGTTGAGGGTGAAAGTTCCAGAAGTGAAGAAGACAAGCAAAGGCTAATTATAAATCCTAAGTACCCTAAACAGAAAATAAGGGTCAATCCAAGCCTTTCACAAGAAACCCTCTCATATCTAGAAAAGTTGCTAACACATTACAGCGATGTCTTCGCTTGGTGTCCAGAAGATATGACAGGGATCCCCCGGAATATTGCTGAGCATGAGTTAAGAATACCAATCATGGGTTGCAAACTGAAGAAGTTAAGTACCAATCATGGGTTGCAAACCCGGTTATGGTCAAGAAACCAGACAACTCTTGGAGAATGTGCATAGATTTCAAAGATCTTAACAAGGCTTGTCCCAAGGATTGCTACCCACTACCGGAAATTGACCTCAAGGTTGATTCACTCACCGGTTACCCTTTCAAGTGCTTTCTTGATGCTTACAAAGGGTATCACCAAATACTCATGAAAGAAGAAGATGTAGAGAAGACAGCGTTCCACACTGATAAGGGAATCTTTTGTTACCAAAAGATGCCTTTTGAACTCAAGAACGCTGGAGCAACCTACCAACGTCTAGTAGACAAAGCCTTTACAAGCCAAATTGGTAAAAACATGGAGGCATACGTCGACGGCTTGGTGATCAAAAGCAAGACAGAGTATCAAATGCTAGACGACATTCAAGAAACTTTCAAGAACCTCAGAAAGGTTAACATGAAGCTCAACATTGAAAAATGTTCATTTGGGTTTGAAGAAGGAAAGTTCTTGGGACACATCGTTGGGAAACAAAGCATCAAGGCTAACCCAAACAAGGTGAAAGCTGTTCTCGAAACCAAACCACCAAAAACCAAGAAGGAGGTTGAAAGCTTAAATGGGAAGCTAACAGCCTTGAAGCGTTTTACCTCCAAGTTGGCGGAAAGATCTCTGCCCTTCTACAAAACGCTCAAAAATTGTTCTGATAAGAAGGACTTCAAATGGACTGAGGAGGCTGAAGAAGCCTTCAACCAGATGAAACAACACCTTGCTTCTTTACCTGACATTGCAGCTCCAGAAACGGGGGAGTTAATCTCGGTGTACCTTTCAGTCGCCGAGGAAGCCATAAGCGCGGTCCTCACCATTGAGCGAGAAAAGGCCCAGGTACCCGTTTATTTCTTCAGCAAAACTCTAAAATTGGCTAAAACCAAATATCCTCCTCTTGAAAAGCTTGCCCTAGCCCTAGTTCAAACAGCTAGAAGGCTTCGAAGGTATTTTCAAGCACACCCTATACAAGTGGTCACCGACCAAC
The DNA here is from genome assembly GCA_030545235.1 of Helianthus tuberosus. Lineage (NCBI taxonomy): Eukaryota > Viridiplantae > Streptophyta > Magnoliopsida > Asterales > Asteraceae > Helianthus > Helianthus tuberosus. The sequence continues at coordinate 116,311 of JARYGA010011771.1, read as the reverse complement.
CCATTAAGAGTGTGCTTGAAAAACCAGAGAACTCGGGAAGGTTGGCCAAATGGGCGGTGGAACTAGGTGAACATAACATCACCTACGTCCCACGAAAAGCTATCAAAGCCCAAGTCTTGGCTGATTTCATTGTAGAAGTCCCAAACCAAGCAATCACTGAAGTGAACACTACCACCACTGAACCCTCCAACCCTGAAGCCTGGAAGCTTTTTACCGATGGGGCTTCAAGCGTTGAAGGGTCAGGGGCTGGACTAATTTTTATCAACCCAGAAGGGTTGGAATTCACATATACTCTTCATTTTGATTTTCAGACCACCAATAACGAGGCTGAATACGAGGCACTGATCGCCGGCTTAAGGCTGGCTAAAGAAATGAAGGTCGAAAAGCTTGAAGTGTTCACAGATTCGTTGCTGGTCTCAAGCCAAGTAAATGATAGCTACATTGCTAAAGAGACCAACATGAAAAATACAAGGAAAAATCCAAGGAGCTGATGAGTACCTTCCAAGCATGCAACATCAAACAAATTCCCAGATCTCAAAACAAAAAGGCTGATGCCCTAAGTAAGCTTGCATCTCTAACTTTTGCACACCTTACTAAGAAGGTGTTGGTAGAAGTATTGAAGGCTCCATCAATCGACGAATTAGAAGTCCAAGACGTAGTCACAGAAGAAGATCCAAACTGGATGACTCCCATCAAAAAGTTCCTTAAAATGGTGAACTACCCAATGATCAAGTAGAAGCTGAAAGGGTTAAAATCAAGGCAAGGCAGTACGTGTTACAAGGAGAAACCCTTTACAAAAAGGGTTACCTTGCCCCCTTGCTAAGATGTGTTGGTCCTGAGCAAAGTAATTATTTGATCAAAGAGATTCACGAAGGCATATGCGGAGCTCATTTTGGAGCTAGGTCGGTGGTTGCAAAACTCATGAACCTTGGATATTTCTGGCCCTCAATGCATCGTGATACCACTGAACAATTGAAGAAATGTGATGCTTGCCAGATTCATGCACCGATCCCAAAAAATCCCAAGCATAACCTTGTCCCAATAACCTCGGCATGGCCATTCCATAAATGGGGAATGGATATTGTCGGACTATTCCCCCCAAGCAAAGGAGGAGTAAAATTCTTGCTGGTGGCAATAGATTATTTCACCAAGTGGCCCGAGGTTAAACCACTTGCAAAGATCACAGGCAAACAGGTCATCTACTTTGTTTGGGAAAACATTATTTGCCGTTATGGATTGCCGGGAGTAATTGTCACCGACAACGGAAAGCAATTTGCTGAGAAGCCTTTCAACGTTTGGTGCAAAGAATACAGAATCAACCAGGTTTTCAGCTCAGTGGCTTACCCGCAATCAAACGGTCAGGTTGAAAGGGCAAATTGAAGCATAGTGGAAGGTATCAAGACAAGATTGGGAAGATACGAAAGCAACTGGCTTGAAGAATTGCCTAGCGTTCTATGGGCAATCAGAATAACTGAAAAAACAAGCCATAAGAAAACACCCTATAGCTTGGTATTTGGATCCGAGGCTGTGATCCCCGCTGAGATAGGAGTTGTAACCCAGCGAATCGTCAACATGGATCCCGAAACAAACCAAAAAGAGACCATGTTGAATTTACAACTCCTAGAGGAAGCACGAGATCAAGCTACAATCCAAGAGGCCAAATACAAGCAACAAATGGAAGCCTACTACAATAAGAAAGTCAAGAACGAAAGATTCAAGCCAGGGGACCTGGTCCTCAGAAACAATGAAGCTAGCAAAAAAGAAAATCAAGGAAAACTTGGCCCAAAATGGGAGGGTCCATATACCATCCTCGAAGCACATAAGGGTGGATCCTACAAGCTAGCAGATTCAGAAGGCAAGAGGCTTCCAAGGCATTGGAATGGCAAAACCTTGAAAAGGTTCCATGTTTAGACAGGAAAGTTTGGTTTGTATCAAAATGTATTTCGAACAGCACTATGAATACCTTTTGTAAAAAGCAAGTATTGCTTGAATGAATGAAGTTGTTTTATCAAACTTGTCTTTCTATCCTAAGATCAGGTTGAGAACCTAGCAAAAAACTCCATGGCAGGGGCCATGTAAGGGGATGAGCTCCCAGGCCACATTGCTCAATAGGTTCAAGGGTTGAATGAACCTATATAAGGGGTGAGTTCCTAAATCAATACAACTCCATGAGACTTATTAAGTTAAAGCAAAATTGTCTCATAGACAGGTATGAACAACCTACACCAAATGTTCCTTAAGCCTTAGAAATATAACCAACAAACAGGCTTATGAAGTCAAATGAAAAACAATGAAATGATAAAAAGGATAGGTGCTATGTCTTCTTGTTAAAAACACCAAGGCTAAGTGTCTGCAGCACTGAACCCTTTAAGGTATAAAAAACATAAAGGCAACACAAGCTCGACAAAGACAAAGTTACAAGAAAACAAAAATTATCTAAAGGATGATACAAACGAAAAAATTACAAAAAATCAAACCAAGTCAAGTCAAGAAACTAAGAAACCTTCAAGGCTTCAAGCCACCTACGTGACAACTCGAGACCTCGAAGGCTTCAACCTACTTACGGATAGCCAAAAAGCTTGAAGGGTTATAGCCAACCAAACTGCCTTAACAAAATAAGCACAAGTACAAAAAATACAACGCAAAGAAAATGGATAAACATAATATCATAGCAAAGAAAGCCATAACAAGTCCTAGTGACTTGTAAGTTAAGATATTGTTCAAACGACCACGCAGGTCTAAAACACCACCAACAGGAACCTTAAGGGTTCCTGAAAACCTAATATTGTTTAAAGGTTACAAACCACAAATTGTTTTAAGAAAGTGCTAAGAAAGCTACGAATTTCATGCATCAGTAGAAGGCTTAGAGACCCCAGAACTGCTACCTTTGGCCTTCTTAACCTTCTTAGCCTTTGGACCCTGATCATCAACAGCTGAACCCTCCAAGCTGGCATCCTTCGGAGCATCAGATTCCCCAGGAAAGGTATCTTCACTATCTCCCGAGTAGGAACGTTTCCTTGAAAGGGAGCTAAGCATTTCAGCACATAACTTTTCATTCAAACCATCCGGCTTCGGTTCCTGCAAAACGGAGAGAGGCTTACCATAACAAGAAGCAACCTGACTCACATACGGGTATGAAAACCTCTCCATTTGCTCAACGGAACTCTTAAAGATATCGGAAGCCTCGGGACGGTACAGGGGAGATTTCTCTAAAGGATGGCCAGACTCGTGAAGCTTATAACCCGCAATAAGACCTTGGTGTTTTCCCAGATTGAGCAGTTTAGTGTAAACCTCGCCAAGAGTGGAGTTAAACTCTTTGGAATGAAGCAAATAGGTAACAACCTAGTGAAAACCCTGCTCAATAAGCCACTGATTATCACCAGTAGCCCGGGCAACCAAAGTTTTCAAACCATCTTTCTCCTCATCAAAAGCTTTCTGTTGTACAACCAAGGCCTCTCTATCAGATTTCAGCTTCAGACGATCAGCTTCAAAACTCTTCTTGAGATCACCCATCTCAATCTCGTGCCGCCTTATTATCTCTTCCTCTTTCTTGGTCCAAGCCAGCTCTTTCTCAGAAAAGATATCGATTTCCTTCTTCATTGCAACAATTGATGCTTTCATTTTTTCCTTCTTCTTGGAAGCCTCCTCATATTCCTGCATCCCTTTAGCAAAGCAAGTAACACCTTCAGCCAAAAAGGCAGAAAGGTTGCAGGAACTGAGCATCATCCTAGAAATAAGATGATCAACCTCCATCTCAGATATGGCACTTCGAACACCGGGAGGAGCAAAATGAGCCAAGGCTTCAGCACAAACAGCCGGGTCCTTAAAATTATCACCAACCTTAACCCCCCAGTTAGGCATATAAATATCCTGACCCTCTGAACCTCCGAAACTTTCAACACTCTTGGCTGATGAACCTTGAATAACAGGAGTGGTACCCTTTTTAATCAATTTCTTCTTCTTGCTTGAAACAATTAACTCCTTTTCCTTACCCTTGCCAACATCCACAGCCTGATCCCTTGATGCCTCAATATCATCACTAACATCGATAGGCTCTGAACCAGAAGGCTGATCAACACCTTTCAGATGACGTTGGGAACGACGGGTAGAACCTTTGGAAGCGGTAACCTTGGTAAAGCCTTTAACATTCGGAACATTCACGTAACCAAAACCCTCAAACCTGTAATCAGAACCCTTAACAACCGCATTCTCGCCAGGAGTAGCAGCAACATCATCAAAGGCAACATCAGAGGTGTCATCGCTTTTAATAAAATCAAGGGCAGACATAACTGGAACACAAATATAAAAAGAACATAAGCAAACAAAAGAAAAAGGAACAAAAAAGCAAGAAAAGAATAAATGCATACCCTTCCCATCTCTAATAAGCACCAGATCCCGGTTGGCCTTTTCCCACACTTTACTTATACCCAACAACACCAACAAATGCTTAGGGAAGGGACGAAGCCTCGAAGGGCACTCCCTAAGAATTTCTAAAAAACGAGTGTTTATTTCGGAATCAGAAGGCTCCGGCTTGTTCAGAACAGCATCCGGGTGTCTCCAAACAAGTTTGAAAGGAACAATTTCCTCCGACACCCAGAAAAACCGATCTTTCTAGACCCCAAGTGTAGAAACCATGGACGAAATTAAACAAGTATCAACTTGAGTGGTTTCAAAGGTGAACCAATCACCATTCTTAGCAAGCCGGAAGAAACGACGAAAGGACAACAGAGATGGGTCATACCCGGTGGCCCGGCACAAAATTTCAAAATGTGAAACCCTAGCCATGCCAAGGGGGTGAATCTGACCAAAAGACACTTGATAATATTCCAAAATATTCCAAACAAAGTTGCAAAACGGATAACGAAGATTGGAAAACTCAAAATGACGACAATACAAGGCAATCATACAAGAAGGACAGTCATTGATAGATTTATCACAAGCCGGTGCAACCGGTTTATACTTCATCCCTATCCCCCATTCCATACAAAATAAATCGACTTCCTCTTGGGTCAGTCGAGAAAAAGACTTTGCCATATCCATACGAGCACCCATGAGATGAACAATTAAAGAAAAAATAAGCAAAACGGAACTGACCTGATTTTGAAAAAGAGGGATACTTGAGAGAAAAAAGGAGCTAGTAATATTCTTCCAAAATAAAAATGTGTAAATAAATGAGATTAGGGATAATTATCAACAGGCAGAATTTAAAACCGCCGCCTGACAAACTACCACAGGTCTTGTCAACCGTCTTGTCAAATTCCGAAATTCAAAAACCGTTTTCAACCTTCCAACCCTCGAACCCTCTTAGCCTTTGGGCAGAAAAACATACGTATAAAAGTCAGAAGTCTTTGAGCTCATTTCTCAAAAACCTCTGACTTGGGGGGCTGATGACGGGGGTAGCCCAAGACCAAATATGAATGATTTAAATACATAAATGCTCATAAGGCAAAATGGTTCAAAGGTTAAAAATCTGGGAAGACGAGATAAAGTAGTCATGTCTCCAGATTACTTCACCAACTCGCCAGCCGCAAAAGCAATGCAGGTCCACAGAGCACACTCTATTATCCAGGGGTCAAAAGGCTTCAACCCCCGAAAGGGTAAGCCCCTCACTGCAAGTAAGGTCACTAGTCAAATGCATTCTTCTTTGGGAGATGTCTTCTCCTATATATTCGACACTTCATTTACTGAGCTAGGACATGTTTTGGCCAGTCAAGATTCCTTCAATCTCTGGTCATTCACTTCGAGTACATACTTCATGCGAGTTACTCCCTTTCACATCCAACACACACATTCTGTTTGCCCCTTCATCCAAGTCTGAATACACTTCAGAGGAGGATCCTTAGCAAACAACAAGAATAAACTAGTGAACCTCCTTCCACGTCTTGCAAACGTGGGGGGACCCCATGACCTGCGTTAGGCAAAGTTGAACCTTTCAACCTTTTTGCCTAACCGACCCAGCTACCATCCTTGGTCTATTATTTGTTGCTTCAACAACAACCTAACTAATACAAGTACAATATCAGTCCCTTACTTATGACTAATTACAATTATAACCCCAGTATTATAACAACTACTAACAATACCCTCCCCTTTTTAACATTTTTGCCCTCAAAAATTGACTCAATGAAAATTAGGTCAAAATCAAATTTTGAATTCAGGGAAGCGCAATTGGAAGTCATCCAAACATTCCCATGAAGCATCAGCAACCGATAATCCTTCCCAGTGTACCAGAACTTGCATAGCTGCCTTCGACCCTCTTCTCGCCATTTTCCTATCCAGAACAGCTCTTGGTTGCAGTGTAAACCTTGGCCCCTGTGGTAGCGGACCAGTTAACACATGAGCTCCCTGGGCTTTCTTCAACATTGATACATGGAATGTATGATGGATTTGAGCAGTCTCAGGTAAATCCAATTTATAAGCAACATTTCCAATTTTTTGTAAGATTAGGAAGGGCCCAAAATATCTAGGAGATAGCTTCCTATTATGATGGGTTTTATGGGAATGTTGGGTAAAAGGGTGCAACTTAACATATACCCAATCACCAGGTTGAAATTCTCTGTCAGACCTGTGAGAGTCTGCAAATTGCTTCATTCTATTTCTTGCCACTTCCAAATTGGTCTTTAACTTCTTAATCATGCTCTCCCTGTCTCTGTGATAGTCTTCCACAGCTGCTATAGAAGTGTCTCCTGGTATTTAAGGAATATGAATGCTTGGTTTAACTCCAAACAAAGCTTCATAAGGAGAAATTCTTATTGCAGAATGCCAGGTGGTATTGTACCACCATTGGGCTAAAGGAATCCACTTAACCCAAGTTAAAGGTGCATCCATGCACATGGTTCTCAGATAGGATTCCAAACATCTGTTGAGTACTTCTGTCTAACCATCAGTTTGAGGATGGTAAGAAGAAGACATGGTTAATTGGATTCCTTGCAATTTCATAAATTCCTTCCAGAAGTTGCTTAGAAAAATAGGATCCCTATCTGATACAATTGTAGTAGGGCAGCCATGAATCTTGAAAATCTGGTCCATAAAAACATTAGCTACTGTAGAAGCAGTGTAGGGATGACTGAGCAGTAGGAAATGACCATACTTAGTTAATCTATCAATAATGACCAGGATAGTGTCTTTTCCTTGTACCCTTGGTAGACCATAAATGAAATCCATTGCTATATCAGTGAAAATAGACTGAGGAACAGGCAATGGTTGTAATACTCCAGGATAAGCCACAGTTTCATACTTTGATCTTTGACATGTGGTGCATTCCTTTACAAACCTGTGAACATCCTTAGTACAACCCTTCCAATAGAACAACTCTTTAATCCTTTTGGTAGTGGGAATAGCACCTGAATGACCCCCCATAGGAGAAGAATGAAAAATATTAAGGATGTCCTTCCTAAGAAGTGCATCATTAGCAATGAGAACCTTATTTTTTTCTTTTCAATAGCTGACCATTCCAACTCCTGTTGAGAATTACTTCTCCTTTTTGCAATCTATTGATAAGGGCCTGAGTTATAGGATCCTGTTGCCATGACTCCACAATCCTCTTCCATAGAGCAACATCTATTGAACTAATACTCATTTGAAATAATGCCATACCTTGCATTCTGGATAGGGCATCTGCTGCCACATTTTCCACCCCTTTCTTGTATGAAATTTCATAGTCATAGCCCAATAGTTTAGACAACCATTTCTGTTGCAGAGGAGTCACAATCTTTTGCTCTAAGAGATGCTTTAAACTTTGATGATCAGTTTTTATTATAAAATGCTTGGCCACCAAATAGTGGTGCCAATGCTTCACTGCCATGATGATGGCCATCAATTCCTTTTCATAAACAGACAAAGATTGTTGTTTATTAGAAAGGGCTTTACTAATGAATGCTAGTGGATGACATTCCTACATTAATACAACACCCATACCCCTAGCAGAGGCATCTGTTTCCACCACAAATGTCTTTGAAAAATCAGGTAACTTAAGAACAGGTGGGGTACTCAGAGCCTGTTTAAGAATGACAAAAGCCTGTTGGGTGGAATCATTCCATTTAAAGTTGTCTTTTTTCAATAGCTCAGTTAAAAGCTTAGCTAGTACTCCAAAATTCTTTATAAACCTCCTATAATAGCCTGCTAAACCAAGGAACCCACTCAATTCCTTAATGGTACCAGGTATAGGCCATTCTTGAATTGCAATCAACTTTGTAGGATCAGTGGACACCCCATTTTTTGTTATAACATGACCCAGATATTCCACTTTTTCCCCTGCAAATGAACATTTAGTTCTTTTGGCCTTGAGAGAATTGTCTGTCATCAGCTGCAATACAGTTTGTAGATCTTGCAAATGCTGATGCCAACTGCTACTATATACTAAAATGTCATCAAAGAAGACCAAAGCACACTTCCTGAGAACCTCTTTAAAAGTAGAGTTCATCAATGATTGGAAAGTGGCTGGGGCATTAGTGAGTCCAAAAGGAAGAACCAGAAATTCATAATGCCCCTGGTGTGTTTTAAAAGCAGTTTTGTAAATATCAGGTTCATACATTCTAACCTGATGATAGCCTGACCTTAGGTCCAATTTAGAAAAAATGCTAGCCCCTTGTAGCTCATCCAACAATACCTCTATCAAAGGAAATGGAAATACATCCTTTACTGTTGCTTCATTTAGCCTTCTATAATCCACACACATCCTCCAGGACCCATCTTTCTTTTTTACCAAGACCACAGGAGCAGCAAAAGAGCTGTTACTGTGCCTAATTACCCCTGAATCCAACAGCTCTTGAGTCATCTGTTCAATGATGTCTTTTTGAGCAGCGGGATATCTATAAGGCTTCAAATTCAAGTTTACATTTTCATCCTTGAGCCTAGTTCTGTGATCCACCATTCTAACAGGAGGTAATCCTTTTGGAACTTCAAAAATATCATCATAGGCTTCCAACAGCTTTTCCAACCCTTCTTGTTCTATTGGTTTTCCAATCACAGGCTGATACATGCAGTTGTTATCAGCTGAATCTTGAATTGTGAACAATTGTGCCTGTACTACACTTTCCTCCTCTTGAATTAGGCTGGTAATCTTTTCCATAGAGTAAATTTTAACCCCTTTCCTCTTAGTGCCCTTTAATTCAAAATCCTGACCAGCAACGTTGAATTTCATGGTCAAGTTCTTGAAATTCCATACAATGTCATCAAGTGTTTCTAACCACTGAATTCCAAGAACCAAGTCATAGTTGTTGAGATCTATGACCAACACATCAGCAGTGAACCAATTACCCTGCATCACCCACTGAAAATCCTTACATACATTAACACATTCCACTTTATTTCCATCAGCCACAGTAACTTGTACATTTTGAATCTGTTTGATAGGACATTTCAATTTATGAGCCAAAGCTTTACTCATAAAATTGTGAGTGGATCCACTATCTAACAGAATGTACAAGTACTTGGTTCCAATGCTACCCACCACTTGCATGGTTGAAAAAGATGGAATGCCCATAATAGCATTTAATGAAATTTGAGGGTCCCCTTGAACAGAATGTTCTTCTTCTTCTGTTATAATTTCCTCATCCTCCAAATATTCATCCACTTCAACCAAGAACAGTTGTTTCTTACCTTTTACAGACTCTACTATGACCAGGGCCATATTTCTCATTACAATAAAAACATTCCCCCTTTGCCCTCTTGTCATCCATGTACTTATTGGTAACTTTCTTGGGAATAATTGCATTTGATGGTGCAGAATTGACAGGATTGGCTAGCACAGGCTGCTTGCCAATATTTGTCAAATTATTAGTTCTTGTAGATTGGGAATTGTATTTGTAACTGGTGGAACCTGTGTTACTCATACTTCCCAAACCCAAGGTCTTATTTGACTGATTCTGCAATCTTGCCAAAGAATATGTCTCCCTCAATGTTTTTGGTTTAAACAATTTGACATGACACTTAATTTCAGGTTTCAACCCTTCAATGAATAGACTAATTGTATACTCATCAGGTAATGTTACCTTATTCAAGAGTAGGTCAAATTCATCACAGTAATCTTCTAAGTCACCAGTTTGGGTTAATGCCTTGAGTGAACCCATAGCATCCTCTATTAGTGTTGCAGCAAACCTAGTGGATGCATTCCTTGTATACTCATCCCAAGTCACATCACATATCTGCTTCCCAGTGGATTTCATAAAACCTTGATGCCATTGCAAGGCCCAGCCCTCTAGATGGACAGCTGCATATCTGACCTTGTACCTTTCAGGGGTATCATCTATTGAGAAGAAATGTTCACACTTATACAACCACCCTTCAACATCATCCCCATTGAACTTGGGAAATTCCACCTTTGTTAAACGATTACTACTGAGTCTATCACCCTCATTTCTTGGAATCAAAGTGCCTTGTTCCAATTTTGAAAAGATTGTCTGCATCTGATCAAAAGCTGCTTTCATGCTCATTAAAGTTTCTTGGTTTTGTGTTGTAAATGCATCTATACGGTTGATGTCTTTTGCAAGACGTTCAACTTCCTGATTTCGAGTAGCCATCTTAATGGAATTGACAAGAATGAACGGAATTTGCAGAAATGAAGAAAGAGAAAGAACAAGAATAAAAAATCAGGCAACTGATTGTTGATATAGAGTAGAATGATCAATCAATTGTTCACTCCTAGAACATAATAGAAATGAATAGGAATGAACAGAAATTGGATTGATTTTGAAGGAATCGGATGGATTCGACGAATGACTTGCCGGAGAAGATGATCGAAAGATGGTGGTGGTCGGAATCAGTGAGCTCCGATGAGAATCGGTAGCTCTGATACCAATTGTTAGCTTGGAAATGAGAGAATCACAAAGAAGAAGGAGGGAAAACCCAAATCAAGCTTAATCTCATAGCTTGGGGTTGGTTTATTTATTAACGGTCATTAACTACCATAACAACCTAACTAATACAAGTACAATATCAGTCCCTTACTTATGACTAATTACAATTATACCCCCTTTATTATAACAACTACTAACAGGGGGCCTAAAGCGGAATCTAAAGTCGGGACCCTAGGAACATGATAATACACATATTTTGTATACGTTTTGTAAAAGATATAGAATCACAAATACTTTGTATACGATTTGTAAAAGATAATCCGAAAGAATGAAAGTTGAGGGAGTTGTGATTGAATAGGAAGATTCAAATGCAAATCACACGTAGTTAAACCCTAACAAATCGAGGTCCGGCTTAATTTTTTTAATGGTAGGTTTAAACAAGTCACAAGCCGGTGACTTGGGGGGACCAAATTCGACAAGTTGGTTAAGTTTCTTAAATATGTTATTATTATGGTAATGTTTTGGCTAATAAGTACATTAGGGTTAGTCTATATATTCATGCATCGGGTCTATGAGTATTGGTTTTCAAGTTTTGAGTTATTTTCCTTGATTATAATAAAGTTGTGAGTTGGCCAAATTACTTTGTTTATATTGATCCTGGTTGCTTTGCGACTTGAATTGGTATCAAAGATTGGTGCCAATGATTTTGAGAGTCGTTTTCCAAGATAGGAAGATAAGCCCTTTTAGCTATGGGGTTGCAACAATTATTAAAGGTTTCTTGGTTATCGAGTAGCAACATAAGTCGGTGATCAAGAAGACGTTGAGAAGCCAAAAGATCGATCAAAGTTTGTGTCACCATTGTTGGTTTTGATTTCAAGTTTGAAATCAACCTCGAGTAGAGGTTCAAAGGATTGCATCCTGAACAGGTAACATCAATATATGTATATCGAGTTATGGTGTACCTAAGTTGGGGACAAAGATGGCAAGCTTGGTGTTGAAGACCTACCTACCTGTTTCTAGTCGGAAATTAGCGGTGATTGTTGGGCGTAGTTTCCGACTCAAACAAGCCAGTTTGGGTTGGGTCGTCTGGATCCACAAAGCGGTAGATAATGATAGGTTTAACAAGTCACAAGTCGGTGAGTTTGGGGGACCACATTGGACAAGTTGGTTAAATTGGTTCAGTGACGGAGCTTGAACAAAAACTCAATAGGGGCTGAACTCTCAAAATCCAAATCGATGGGGGTGGACTCTTAAAAAACCAATATTTTACACTACTAACTTTTTCTGAAATTTTCGATAAATTTAACATTATGAGCGAAAAATTGGTGAGGCCGGGGCACCCCACGGCCCCCATAAAACTCCGCCCATGAATTGGTTAAATTTCCTAGTACGGCTAGTAAATATTATGTAATAATTAGTATGGTGATGTCTGGGCTAGCAAGTTTCGGCTAGTATATATTGGATGTATCAAGTTTATGATGTACGTGACTATTGATTTTTAAGTTTTAAGTTCCGATTCTGGCTGATTTGGGACTTGATAGATGAGCCGTGCCGCTAGACGTAAAGAAAAATGAAAACGAGACACAAAATAAAACCAGGTGACAAATTTTCTGCAAGATATATGATGTTATGTTGCATTGGCATTTGCTGGGGTTTTTTATGCATAAATGGCCTCAAAATATAATGTTGTTTTCTTATTGGGACATTCTTAAAACTACAATAATTTATGGCGTCACAATGATGATGATGATGTTCATGAAAACTGTTCATCTTACCATATTAAACCAACTAGACTTATTAGACTGATTAATATTTTAAGTTTTTAACTCAAACAAGAAGAAAGAATAAAAAATAAAAATAAAAAGCTAACAAAATTTGTATCATAATCCACTTGTTAAGTTTTTTTTCTTTAATATGGTCAAGATTCAATTATTTAGAAATGTAAAGTAAAATACAAATAAATAAAATAATTGAAAAAATTATCTTGAATATGGCCCACTAATACCATGAAAGATATCATAAAATTCTCAGCCATACATACATACACATATCCACATTAGCCACCTTTTAGATATCTTCTTCCTATCCTTCACAAACAAACACACATCACACACTTCCTAAACATTCAAAATTCAACAATGAAACACCATCAAACTTACTGAAAATCTAACTAACATTTTCACTAATGCACCAAAACTCATCAACCATTTTAGGGTTATGCATGGGTCTGTTTTTTCAGTTATTTCATTTAATATGTTCGGTTAATTGGTCTCTAACTATAATGTATGAAAAAAGATGCTTACATTGGATGCAAACCTTCAATAACAAGAATCTTGGGAGGTTTAATGAGCTCAGGAGGGTCCAAAAGCCCAGAAACATGGTTATAAATAGGCTTCTCAACAGCCACACCATCTTTAAGAGCCTTAACTTGTTGATACATAAGATCAAAGTCATTGGCTCTTGGGTCAAGCGCAGTCACACCCTTTTCTTTCCTTCCAGTTCTATCCAATGAATGATAATCATCTAAACATATAACAGTGGTTGTGTCACTTATGAGTGTGTTTGAGTCAGGGTTACCACCTTTTGGTGGTGAAGCTGCACCACCAAACACACTGGTTAACCTTCTCATGAAGGTGCTTTTTCCGCACCCAGAATCTGCTGCAAGTCCAATCACTATTGTGTCACCTGAGCATGTGATTTTGTTGCCTCTAAACCTGCTGTTGTTGGTGTTTTTGCTACTGTTGTTGAAGAAGAAAACTTGTTTTTGGTTGAATCCCAGGTGGGTTTTTGTGGGTGTTGAGATTGAGCATGATGTGTTGAGAGGTTGGACTGTGTACACTGTGCACACTGCCATTGCTTCTCTCTCTTGTTTGTGAAGTTTTAGAGAGAGAGTAAGAGGGAGAAAGGTTGGAACTTTTTGGTTTGCTATTTAAGAATTTTTGTGTGGTTATTTTTGTAGGAACCGTTCGCGTAAATAAATAAAATATAAAACAAATTTTATTAACCTGATTACAATTCAGAAATAAGAAAACAAATTACAAGTACAAATACAACTGAAATAAAAGAAATACAAGAATTTAGATGAAGAAGATTGGCTGAGGCACGTGTTCAACACGCTTCCCTTAAAGCAAATTCCGAGTCTCCCAGGAGTACTCGTTTTGTTTCCCAGGGTACAACAGTCGGAGCAGTAGTACTGCCGGAGTTAGCACAAGACCCGATGTCTACCTTGAAATCTTGCTTGAAGAAGATCAGAAATAATAGAGGGAAAGTGATTGTTGCTGTTGTGTAGCTGGTATCCCCTGTAGTTGGGTATGGAGCTGTATTTATACAGCTCCTAAGTCGAAACAGTCAAAAACTGAATTAAAGAGAGGTTTAAATTGCATTAACGTCTTCAATGCAATTTAATACATCATTTAATTCTCAGTCTAAGCCCATTAACTCGTCAGTTACGAAGCTGAACTGAAACTGTTCTGTTATTCAATGCTGTAAGCTTCTGCGCGCGCGTGCGCGCAAGCCACACTGGTGCGCGCGCGCCCAGGTCTGCACGCCCATGCGCGGTGCGTCCTCTTGGCTCACTGCCATGCGCGCGTGCGCCACACTGCCTCAGGTCCATGCGCGCGTGCGCCACGTCACCTGTGAGCCTCTACGAGCACGCCACACAGTCGCGCCGTTTTGGCTCACTTCGGTGCGCCGCGCACCCGCGCGCCTCTGTGCCAGGTGTACTCGCGCGCGCATGCGCATGACTGTCACGTCATGCGCCGCATCTCCTACCACTTGGTCCTTGCAACCCTTGTGTTCCACCACGCGCGCGTGGTCAAAAATACAAAGGCGGCTCTCAAGCGATGTGAGCGTGCGAAGTGCAAAGTGCGCCATCAAAGCGCCACATTACGCCTCATCGCCCACGCCGCGCGCGCGAGCGTGTGCGAGTGCGAGTGCGAGTTAGGGTGCTCCGCACCCTTCGCGAGGACACTAGTGTGTGCTTCCATGAAACAATAAGGATGGAGAGTTCCACCTTAAATACCCATTTAAGTTCCAACTCTCATCCGATGTGGGACAAGGTGCTACTTTCCCTTTTGTTTCAGCATTGAATGTTCCAAACACCCAACTTTGAGCATCGATATCTCATTCATCTTAGCTCGGTTTTGGACGTGGTTTAGTTCGTTGCGAAGCTCTTCCAACATAGAACACAAACCCACAAATAAATATATAAAACCCGCTCATTTTATTATATTTATTTCTAGTCCAAAATAGGAAAAAATCATTTTCCTATATTTGTGAAAAATGCTATTTTCACCTATTTTCCAACAATCCCCCACATGAAAAATGCTATTTTCATCAAATTTCCAACAATCCCCCACATGTATGGAAATGGATCTTTTCCTTACACTTTTCAACGATAAACTTCGACAGTTGAGTATTGCAAGATAGGTAGGTTTTACCCTTTGAACCTTCTTTTGTGAAGCGCACTTAGCTTACTAGCGGTTTGTAGACGTGATGTCCTTGAACATACCCCCATTTGTGTAAACGACAATACACTTCACACAATACTCTCCCTGGTTTGGCCAACTCCTCATTGTCGTGTCCTATTATGGTCCTGGAACACTAGCCTGGTTCTGCGAGAGCTCTAGGATTTGCGCACCCCACAAATCCATTCGAAGCGACCCTACTTCTCTCTAACATAGGTGATTCCCATGAATCATTAAAGCATCATGGTTATTTGATTTCCCGAAATCGTTAACCTTAATATGCTTAGCCTCACTTCAATGTCACTGATTGGAATGGACTAGGAAGTATATATAACTCCCTTTTTATTTAGTTTGGGGTACTCCCCCACAGTGACTCCGTTTGGTAATATGATTAAGTTGTCCTATTGAACTTAGATCTTGGGATCTCCAGTCAACTAAGTTAGGTTTCCCTCATATTCCCATTTACCACGGGCTTTAGTCCCATTCCTCTTGACGACGTTTCTACTAACTCTCTGCTTAAGCCTTTTGTAAACGGGTTCGCAATGTTATCCGCTGATCTCACATAATCAATTGTGATAACACCCGTTGAGAGTAGTTGTCGTATCGTGTTATGTCTACGTCGCATATGCCTTGATCTGCCATTGTACATCAAGCTTTGAGCTCTACCAATCACTGATTGGCTATCACAATGTACACATATGGCTGGCAAAGGCTTTGGCCATCTTGGAATATCTTCCACGAATTGACGTAGCTATTCTGCCTCCTCGCCTGACTTATCCAAGGCGATAAATTCGGATTCCATTGTGGATCTTGCTATCACCGTTTGCTTAGAAGACTTCCAAGCAATAGCAGCTCCTCCAAGTGTAAACACGTAACCACTTGTTGATTTGGAATCTTTATTATCCGATATCCAGTTTGCATCAGTGTATCCTTCGATCACTGCTGGTTGTCGGGTATAATGCAGTCCATAATCTCTTGTGTATCTTATGTATTTAAGCACCCTCGTGATAGCTTTCCAATGATCCGCGCACGGATTGCTGGTGTATCTACTTAGCCTACTCACCGCGTAAGCCAAGTCGGGTCTAGTACATGTCATTAGATACATTAGACTGCCAATAATTCTTGAATACTCTAACTGAGCAACTCCATCTCCTTTATTCTTCTTGAGATGTTGGGAGGTATCAACTGGAGTTCGAGCTACACTCGTATCTCCCGAGTTGAATTTTTCAAGAATTTTATCCACATAGTGAGATTGACTTAACACAAGACCTTCTTGGGTTCTTATGATCTTTACTCCAAGAATCACATCCGCTAAACCCATGTCTTTCATGTCAAATATCGCTTTTAACATGTTTTTAGTAGCTTTGATAATTTTATCATTACTCCCAATGATAAGCATATCGTCTACATAAAGGCATAAAATCACATAACCTTCATTTGTGTCTTTGAAATAAACACATTTGTCGCACTCATTTATTTTGAAACCATTGTCAATCATGACATGATCAAACTTTTGGTGCCATTGTTTTGGTGCTTGCTTCAAGCCATACAAAGACTTGACGAGTTTACATACTTTACCCTCTTGACCTGGGGCGGAGAAACCTTCAGGTTGCTCCATGTAAATCTCTTCTTCTAAATCGCCATTTAGAAATGCGGTTTTAACGTCCATTTGGTGAACTTCCAAATTTCTTAAAGCCGCTATAGCAAGAACCAATCTAATCGAGGTTATGCGCGTCACAAGCGAGTAGGTATCAAAGTAATCTAGACCTTCCTTTTGTCTAAATCCTTTAATCACCAACCTAGCCTTGTATTTATCAATACTTCCATCAGTTTTCATCTTCCTTTTGAATATCCAACGATATCCAAGTGGTTTGCAACCAGGTGGAAGATCTACTAACTCCCAAGTATGATTTTGCAATATAGAATCTATTTCATTTCTTATTGCTTCTTTCCATTGAGGTCCTTCTGAAGATGACACCGCTTCGCGATATGTATTGGGCTCGCCCTCAACCATATAGCTAACGAAGTCTGGACCGAAGGATTTTTCAACCCTTGGCCTTTTGCTTCGCCTACGGTCACTTTCTTCAACCTCAGGTTGTTCATGTGTCTTATCATGAACTACCTCATCAACTCGTCTAGATGAGCTTTCACCTACTTCAAAATTAGGTGTTGATGTCGTTGCATGTGTTTGTCTTCTCAAAGGAAACACATTTTCGAAGTAAGACACAACGTTAGGATTCACCTCCATGATAGTGTTTACGTGTACATCAGGATTCTTGGACTCATGTACAAGAAAGCGATGTGCACTACTTTGATGCGCATACCCAATAAATATGCAATCAACAGTTTTGGGTCCTATCCTAAGAGCCTTAGGAGGTGGTACAATCACCTTTGCTAGGCACCCCCACACTTTCAAGTATTTATATGAAGACTTTTTCTTTTTCCATAACTCATATGGAGTCTCGTCTCTCTTTTTCAATGGTATCTTGTTCAAAAGATAATTGGCCGAGAGAATGGCCTCCCCCCACATTTCCTGGCTCACCCCAGAACTTATCAACATGGCGTTCATCATTTCTTTCAATGTGCGGTTCTTTCGTTCCGCCACGCCATTTGATTGTGGAGAATAAGGAGGTGTACACTCATGTACAATGCCACTTTTTGCGCATAAATCGGCAAAAGGTGCAACATATTCGCCTCCTCGGTCGCTTCGCAAAGCTTTTATCTTCTTTTGAAGTTGATTCTCAACTTCATTTTTATACAAGATAAATTTACTTATTGCTTCATCTTTACTTTTTAGTAAATATACATAGCAATATTTAGTACTATCGTCAATAAAGGTGATGAAGTACTTATTTCCACCTCTTGTGGGTACCGCTTTTAAATCACAAATATCGGTGTGAATTAAATTAAGGGGTTCGGTTATTCGTTCAACCGATTTCGATGATGTTCTTGTAAGTTTGGATTCTACACATGTTTCACATTTATAATGTGAGTCAATATGGAATGTTGGTATATGATTCAAATTGATTAAACGGCGTATTGAATTAAAATTTACGTAACCTAATCTACCATGCCATTTATTTGAATCAGAAAACTCAAGCATATAAGTAGAAGTACTAGCAATTTTATTCATGTCCTTTTTGACAGCCATTACATTCAGTTTGAACATACCATTTTGGGCATAGCCCTTGCCTACATACATTCCTCGTTTAGTTAACACAAATTGATCGCTCTCAAATACTAAACGAAATCCAAACTTGTTAAGCAACCAACCCGAAACTAGATTCTTGCGCAAGTCTGGGGCATACAACACGTTGCTTAGAGTGAGCTCCTTCCCCGAAGTCCACTTCAAGATCACCGTTCCTTCACCCATGATGTCGGCGGTGGCTGCATTTCCCATATACAGCTTCTCTTCTCCAGAAAGCGCCTTGAAGGTGGTAAAGAGGCTTCTGTCTGCGCAAACATGACGGGTCGCACCCGTATCAATCCACCATCCTTTTGGAGTGTTGGTCACATTATTGACCTCATCCATCATTGCGCTTTTGTCGGAAATCATTGCCACCAAAGGCATTCCGTCTTCATCCACCATGTGCGCACGCTCACGCTTTGGTTTCTTGCATTGGTTAGCCCGATGCCCCGGCTCGTCACAGTTGTAACAAGTTCCTTGGAACGTTGGAGGTTTCTTTTTCACAACCCCTTTCTTCGGTCCAAGTTTGCTAGCCTTTGCTTTCTCCTTGTCCTTCTTCCCCTTACCCTTTGCGCCTTTAGAGGATTGCCCATGCTCAACCAAATTTGCGCTAGCAGAAGTTTGCGCTTGGCTGCCTTTTAGGGCAATTCTATTGCCCTCTTCAATCCGAAGACGAACAATAAGGTCCTCTAAAGTCATCTCCTTTCGTTTGTGTTTAAGATAATTCTTAAAATCCAACCAACCAGGAGGTAACTTTTCAATCATCGCTGCCACTTGAAATGTCTCGCTAAGTGTCATGCCTTCCGCAAAGATGTCATGTAGTATAATTTGGAATTCTTGGACTTGATTCATAACACTTTTAGAATCAACCATTTTGAAATCCAAGAAACGGGCTACCACAAATTTCTTTGTGCCAGCATCCTCCGTTTTGTACTTTTTGTCCAAGGCATCCCAAAGTTCTTTGGAAGTCTTGACGTTGTAGTACACATTATACAACGCATCCGACAGGCCGTTTAACACATAGCCATGACATATGAAATCCGAATGCTTCCACGCATCTACCGCGCACTGTCTTTGTGCGTCGGTCTCCCCTTCTACAGGTTGGGGAGCGGTTTCCGTCAAGAACCTCGCAAGGTTCATGGTGGTCAGGTAGAAGAACATCTTCTGCTGCCACCTTTTGAAGTGTAGACCCGAGAACTTCTCGGGTCGTTCAGCGTGATTGGCCACTGTGGACGCTCCCACAGTGGTGGCGTTAAGAGGGGTTCCCGTCACAACATTCGCAGTGTTGTTAACGTTGACATTTTCATTCGACATGCTGAAAAAATTAAAATTGAAATTTTTAGTCAAAAAATTCTGATTTACGCTCAAACCAGAAGGAAACTACTAAATTTTAATTTTACCACAATTTACTGTTTCGGCTTCTAAGTCCAACTTTGAAGACCAAAAACAGAAAATTTTAATAGTTAAAACTTACTGACTGGCTTCTAAGTCCAACTTTGAAGACCAAGGCAGAAAGTTTATTACCAATTTTTAGGACAAAATCTGAGATGTAACCAAATTGTTTTCAACCAAAGTCGCCCCTTTGAAGAAGAAAACAAAAAAAAATATGTTTTTTAAAACACAAACTGAGTGAATCAAAACTGGTTTGAATCACAAAACAGAATAGTTTTGATTACACGAACGGTTTTAAAAAATTGTTTTAAGATTGTAGGAACCGTTCGCGTAAATAAATAAAATATAAAACAAATTTTATTAACCTGATTACAATTCAGAAATAAGAAAACAAATTACAAGTACAAATACAACTGAAATAAAAGAAATACAAGAATTTAGATGAAGAAGATTGGCTGAGGCACGTGTTCAACACGCTTCCCTTAAAACAAATTCCGAGTCTCCCAGGAGTACTCGTTTTGTTTCCCAGGGTACAACAGTCGGAGCAGTAGTACTGCCGGAGTTAGCACAAGACCCGATGTCTACCTTGAAATCTTGCTTGAAGAAGATCAGAAATAATAGAGGGAAAGTGATTGTTGTTGTTGTGTAGCTGGTATCCCCTGTAGTTGGGTATGGAGCTGTATTTATACAGCTCCTAAGTCGAAACAGTCAAAAACCGAATTAAAGAGAGGTTTAAATTGCATTAAACGTCTTCAATGCAATTTAATACGTCATTTAATTCTCAGTCTAAGCCCATTAACTCGTCAGTTACGAAGCTGAACTGAAACTGTTCTGTTATTCAATGCTGTAAGCTTCTGCGCGCGCGTGCGCGCAAGCCACACTGGTGCGCGCGCGCCCAGGTCTGCACGCCCATGCGCGGTGCGTCCTCTTGGCTCACTGCCATGCGCGCGTGCGCCACACTGCCTCAGGTCCATGCGCGCGTGCGCCACGTCACCTGTGAGCCTCTACGAGCACGCCACACAGTCGCGCCGTTTTGGCTCACTTCGGTGCGCCGCGCACCCGCGCGCCTCCGTGCCAGGTGTACTCGCGCGCGCATGCGTATGACTGCCACGTCATGCGCCGCATCTCCTACCACTTGGTCCTTGCAACCCTTGTGTTCCACCACGCGCGCGTGGTCAAAAATACAAAGGCGGCTCTCAAGCGGCTCGCGGCGATGTGAGCGTACGAAGTGCAAAGTGCGCCATCAAAGCGCCACATTGCGCCTCATCGCCCACGCCACGCGCGCGCGAGCGTGTGCGAGTGCGAGTGCGAGTTAGGGTGCTCCGCACCCTTCGCGAGGACACTAGTGTGTGCTTCCATGAAACAATAAGGATGGAGAGTTCCACCTTAAATACCCATTTAAGTTCCAACTCTCATTCGATGTGGGACAAGGTGTTACTTTCCCTTTTGTTTCAGCATTGAATGTTCCAAACACCCAACTTTGAGCATCGATATCTCATTCATCTTAGCTCGGTTTTGGACGTGGTTTAGTTCGTTGCGAAGCTCTTCCAACATAGAACACAAACCCACAAATAAGTATATAAAACCCGCTCATTTTATTATATTTATTTCTAGTCCAAAATATGAAAAAATCATTTTCCTATATTTGTGAAAAATGCTATTTTCACCTATTTTCCAACAATTTTCTTTAAAGGATCAAGGGGATATGCCTATCCGTATTCTAAAGACATCAAGCGGAACCAAAAGGGGTCAAGAGGTCCGCTCACCTAGTCATTAGAAATTTTGGATTTTTATATCTAAATTCTTGATGAGTTGGACTCTTAGATGGTGTTTGTTTTTTTGAAAAAGTACTTCACAACCTCTTTTGTCTTCTTCACGCAGACCACGAGCAGACGTAGAGGTTTGCAGCCTGTTTGTTTTTTGGAAGAGGTTTCATTAAAAAACCTCTTCCCCACCACTTACTCTGCAGACAAGGCCCAACATCTTCATTCCTCTTCTTCAATCTTTCCTCTTTCAAAACACTGAACCCTAGCACCCATCTCCTCCTCCAGCGCACCTCACCTCCTCCGCCACTCCTTCCCCTCCGCCGCCCTGCACCTCCGCCACCCCCTCCACCTTCGTCGCCCTCCTCCTCTAGCCGACACCCACCTCCGTCGCCCTCCTCCTCCAGCCGACACCCACCTCCGTCGCCCCTCCACTCCTGTCACCTGTCACTAGGGATGAGCTCGGTACCAAACCGGTACCGGAACCGAAAGTACCGGTAACGAAAATCCTTAAAAGTGGGTACCGGTACCGAATATACCCTGTACGGTACGGTACGGTACGGTTCGGTACAGGTACGGTACCGGTATTTGAGGGTAAAAACCGGTAAATACCGGTACCGAACCGGTACCGAAAATGTCAAAAGTCGGTACCGAAAAGGTACCCGGTTCGCTAATTTCGGTACCGGTACCGGTTTCCCTACTTGTCACTTGCTTATCCGTATTCTAAAGACGCAAAGCGCTACCAAAAGGGTCCAAGCTGAGGGCCGTTAACACGTTCATCAGATTTTTTGGGTTTTTATATATAACATATTGATGAGTTAGACTGTTAGTTATAACAAAGAGAGAAGAGAATTTTATAATGACCCCGGCTAAAAAATTCAGTTTCTGCCACCAGAATACACAGGGGCGGTTCTTAGAAGGCCACTGGCAGGGCCACGACCCGGGCAAGTTTTTCGGCCGTAGTGCTAATTTTCCGCATTTCGATCGAAATTTTTTATATATACTACGTTTGGCCCGGGCTTGCCCGGGCTTTTTTTAGTGTCCGTGTCTTTGGGCCCTGGCATGTTCAACGGACAAGATCCGTCACTGAGAATACAATTAAACTTGAGTGTGATCTAAATATATAGGTAGTGTATAAGTACAACTAGAGCTTTACATAGTACAAGTCCCCTGAAAGGTGTCATCATTTTTATGGGTTTCTATGACTACTTGTTTACTACAAAGCTCTAGGAGTAACAAAGCTCTAGGAGAACTTCAGTAATTTGTCAGTTTAGAATTAAGTTATGTAAGATTATGTTGATGAGATGATATAATATGTGCATGGATGGTCATTTGGCATGCCACGTGACATCATGTTATTGGCTGGTTCAAACCTAGAATGCATGAACTTGAAAGATGATGATGGACTAGTAGAATCTTGAATAAGAATGTTAACTTTATATGGTCATTGCTTATGCATGCTAGATTGATAGCAAAATTGAATATTTTGTGATAAACGTGTTCATTGGATGAACATTCATGAAAACCATGTGTCAAAGAATGATTTTATGCATTATGGACTTGTACAATGTGCAAGCATTGTTTTACGCACAAAACATGCTCGATGAAATGCCTATTAGAACTTGAGTTTAGTTATTGATATTGATTGAGTTCATTAGTCTGGCTCCATGATGATCATGAATAATGCACATAAGGTGTTTGTTGTAATTCCTAAACGAGAAGTAACAAAGCTGAAATGTCAAGTTTAAGTATGATGATTTTTAAGCTGTTTTGCACAAATTATGTAAAATCACAGGAATATTTGTTTGAGTTGAATATTACATGCTTGACAAGGTATTAGTGTCTATTTCAACTTATGTTTGAACACCAAGACCTAAAATGGTCGAATAGTTATTCAAAATAACAATTTACAGCTGCATGGTCGAAATGGACAGCATGCTGTTTGGAAATTTTTAGCATTTATCCTGATTTTCAAAAAAAAATCATATAAAATCATAAATAAATTATCTAGAGATGAGCCTTATATGTTCGAAAAGCTCTCTGAGCCTATTTTGTTTGGTATTTGAACATGAAGACCTGAATTGGACTTTTAGAAGGCCAAAACAGGTCATGAACAGCTGCTGCGCAGAAAATGAAGCGCTGATAATTGATGATTTAGAAATTACCTTAAGTAGATTATCTGGGCGCACTGGAACTGACCTTCAATTTTAATCGTAAGATGCTATTACCATTCTTGTTGCATGTTCCAAGTGTCTATAAGACTAAATGTCACACCCCGATATTTTCACATATTACCGGTGGGCCCGGCGGGGAGTATCATGACGTAGTTGATATCATCATTATCAATATACACATTATAATAGCACAATGGAAGGCTTGGTGAATAAGATATTACAAACCATAGTGTCTGAGTGTTCGAATGAAAGAATATACAGACTTGGTTGTAATAAGATCCACAGGCCGATCATAAAATAAAATACAAGAAAACTGAAATAACAGACTCCAGGTATCTAGGGATTTGCAAGAACCGCTTATATGACACCTAGTAGCTCCAACCTATTTACGAGAAGTACATGTCAATCAATCTTTAGAAAATACGTCAGTTTACACTGGTAAATACAATTAACTGACTCATTTGAAAAGTTTTTATGAAAATTGATTTAAGTACACAAGGCACAAATCATTTATAACTTGGAACAACTATTTAAGATAATCTTGTATACAGATTTATATGTTTGTCATACAATTGGGGCCGGTTGGAAGCCGGTCTTGATTAACCGACTCACCATTTATAGAACCCACAAAGGAGTTATCCCCAACATGTGGGTTTATATTTTAGCATTTGCATCTGTCAGGTGTATGCCTACACCCCGTGCATAGGTCGTGGCCATTTTCAAATGAAATGAGCCGAGGATATCCAGGACACGGTCGTATTAACCCCTAATGTTTATGTTATCAAACAAGATAGATTAAAACGGGTTATGTAAATTTATTAATCACAATCCGATTAAATGATTTCATACCCGACCAAGTGGTATTATTATAATACCATATCCCAAGCCCGTATAAGGGAAAATAAGTTAAAAGTATTTACCTGAGCTAAATGTGAGAAGTAACTCAGCCGTATATTTCTAAAGCTTTATGATAATACCTTCTACTGAAGCTACTCAATCTGTATGGATGGTTTAATAACCTATTAGGATACTAACGGGTCTTTATTTAAGTCACAGACTTAGACCGGCTAGCTAGAATGAAACTTTACGGTTCTAAACGCTAGATTAAGCGGAGACCGGAATAGAGTGTGATTTAGAGCTGAAAAGTTTGGATACTTGTATAATATGGGTAAACCAAACACATTCTGGAAATTAAGGATTTAATGATAAGGTTAAACCCGTTTCGGCCATTTTACGTAAACTACTCACATAAGCCAATCCCAATGCATAAATGCATAACGGGTAACCAAATGAATTATATACAGGTCTCAAATGTTATTATGCTTAAGATATGTTAATACATCAGTAGGATGTTAACATATATGCCCAAAAAGTATTTAAAACCAAATTAAGTCCCGTAAGGGCATTTTGGTCATTTTAATGATTATAAAAGAGATTTTATAACAAACTGGGGTTCTGGTCTTTGATAATTGTTTAAAATATTTATTTTATCACATTGCATCAGTAAGATATTATACATATGTAAGGTTTAGCATTTATGGCCAAACTATGCCTCGAAAGGGCATTTTGGTCATTTTACATATGCTTTTAAGGACATTTTTGGAAGTCTGAGTTTATGACTTATACTTACTATAAAAATATTGAAATTTGTTTAAATATTCAGTAGGTAATAAGTCTTATTTGTTAAATATGGTTTTAAACCATACTATGCACCTAACTAGTGTAAAACTCGCTAATTGACCATAATTAAGATGTTTATATAAATCTGAGATTTTGATCAGTTTTGAATGCTTAAAATAATTTATTTAATGTATGAAATTAGTAGGAAAAGGTTTGGCATTCAAATCATTTGTTAATCTCATTTTATGCATGAAAAGGGTATTATCGTCATTTACAGAATTACACAAGAACTCTATGATCTAATCAGATTATAATCTGACCAAAAATTCTAAAAATCCTTAAAAATAATATCTTAACAGTAGGTAATGAGTTTTGGTTCAAAATACAAGTTTAAACATGCCTTATGCAAGATATCGCAATTTAATTAATAAAAAGCTTCTAATTACGATATCGAGCATAACTTCTGTTTGAGACAAAGAACTGATGTCAAATTTTCGGGACAAGCTAATATATCAGTAACAAAGGTTTTTGTCCTCTCACATTTCTAAAAATCTCATTTATATGTCAAAAGGGCAATTATGGCATTTATAAGCATATTAACAAACAAGAGCATATAATTCCTACTAATGACCAAGCAATATATCTCCAGATGGTCATACTACTATATAATATGGTCCTAATGGATGCTTAAAACATGGGAGAATTAAGCTTAAATGGGTCAGAACTAAAAGTCAAAGCAAAAGTCAAGCTTTTGCGACTTTCGGTTATGAACCGACCTTAGACTGATAATTGTCGGGTTAGACATGTTTAAACATGTTCTAATACTAATAATTACCAAGTTATTAGAATGTTAAAATATAATTTATAACTTCTGTTTTATTAGTTTAAACCATTATTAAAGTTTCTGTCCAGTTTGACTTTTTGACTAACTAGTTTGACCCGACAATTAACTAGTCAAACGAAATAATTAGAAGGTGCCCTTTTAAGGGTTAATCACCTACATTAATATGGTCACATAACCACTTTTATTTCGGTCAGTGGCTGGACCATTTATGATTAAACCGAAAGTCAAAGTCTAATTACGATATCCTTGACTTTTCGGTTTTTAAGCTAATAAAATGAACTAAGCAGGTACTAAGACACTTACATAAGGTCCTAGCTATCTTTTCTACACTTCTTGATCCTCTTCTAATGCCAGCTATCTCCAGAGATGTCCAAAACTCAAGCTTGGAGAGTTGAGAGTGAAGTATGTGTGAATTAGCATTTGAAATAATGGACCAAAGGCTCATTATATAGGGAATTCCAAATGATTCTGATGATCCCAGGTGTTTAGAAATGTTATCAGGGCTGTACATGTGTCTTGGTGGTTTCTAAAAACCATTTACAAGTCCCTAGTATCGATTTAACTTGTTTGGCAACCAAGGAAGAGAACAAACCTGCAGCTGCCAACATCTGGCTGTCGAAACAGGGTCGTCGTGCTGCGTGACGGCTGAGAGGGCACATGGTCGCGCTACGCGACCACCTAGGTTACCAGCCAAACAAGTTTAATTTTTGGCAAGTTCAATCCCTGTACCTTTTCAAGCCTTATATCTTTCATTTTAAACACCTTTGGCCCTTGTAGTTAGTTTGTAGATGATCTAGGGAGTATAACCAAACTCCGTTAGGCCCAGTTTCGTTAAATATCACCATAAACACAAGTTTCATCATGTTGACACTTTTTACCCAAAGTCTTGAAAACTTGTATAACGATCTCGAAACTATGTGAAATTTATACCACTTATTCTTGAGAGTATATTTGAATATTTCGAAGCCTCGGGTTTGTTAAAAGGTCACTCAGAGGTAAGAATTAACTTGTTGACACGTTTAACCCCTGTAGTTTAAAATCTTTCGATTATTTTCATAAACGGCTTCTTACATCCAATCAATCACTCATTTAAGAATATATTCTTCGTGTGTGGTCATTTAGAGGGACAAGTTTAGCATGTTGACACTTTTAGTCCCTGTGGTTTCATATTTTCATCGTTTGGCAACTTTAGTCCTTCAAACTCAATCTTTCACATATCTAGAGTTTAGGACACGTGTCTTTACATAATTGGACACGTTTTTACGTGGTGTTACATCCTCACCCCCTTAAAAGAAATCTCGACCCCGAGATTTACTGGAATAAGTGAGGGTACTTCTGTCGCATAGTGGACTCAACTTCCCACGTATATTCAGGGCCTCTACGGGCATCCCATTTAACCTTTACTATAGGCACGTGCTTCCTTCGGAGCTTTTTGACATGACGATCCTCGATCGATATAGGTCTTTCAACAAATCTCAGGCTTTCATCAATCTGTACATCTTTATGAGGCATAGCTAACGATTCATCAGCTAGACATTTCTTGAGATTACAGATGTGGAACACATTATGAATTCCACTCAGCTCCTCAGGTAAGTTTAGCTTATAAGCTATACTGCCAACACATTCGATAATCTCGAATGGTCCAATATATCTAGGGCTTAACTTACCCTTCTTACCAAAACGCATCACACCTTTCCAGGGTGATACTTTCAGTAAGACTTTGTCGCCCACTTCAAATTTTAGAGGTTTTCGCCTCTTATCAGCATAACTTTTCTGCCTATCCCTGGCAGCTTTCAAGCGATCACGAATTTGGACAATCTTGTCCGTTGTTTCAAGGACTATATCAGGTCCTGATAACTGAGCTTCTCCTACTTCCGCCCAACAAACAGGAGTTCTGCACTTTCTTCCATACAATGCCTCAAAAGGCGCAGCCTGAATGCTAGAATGGTAGCTATTGTTATAGGCGAACTCGATCAAAGGTAGGTGGTCATCCCAACTACCTCCCAAATCAATAACACATGCCCGAAGCATGTCTTCCAAAGTTTGAATTGTACGCTCACTCTGTCCATCTGTCTGAGGATGGTAAGCAGTACTAAAATTCAAACGAGTGCCTAAGGAATGTTGGAAACTTTTCCAAAAGTGAGAGGTGTATCTAGTATCTCTATCAGAAATAATAGACACCGGCACTCCGTGGAGGGATACTATCTTATCCACGTACAACTGAGCTATCTTGTCGGAGCTATGAGTCTCCTTAATGGGAAAGAAGTGTGTTGACTTAGTCAGTCTATTAACTATCACCCATATAGTATCATTTCCATGCTTTGTTTTAGGTAACTTGGTTATAAAGTCCATAGTTACCATTTCCCACTTCCATGTGGGAAGTTCTGGCTGTTGAAGCAGGCCCGATGGCTTTTGATGTTCAGCTTTAATCTGAGCACATCTCAGGCATTTAGCTACATGTGTGGCAATAGATTTCTTCAAACCTATCCACCAATAATTAGTTTTCAAATCCTGATACATTTTGTCACCTCCAGGGTGAACTGGGTATTTGGAATTGTGAGCATCCTGGATGATTATATCTCGAAGTCCTCCATGAATAGGAACCCAGATTCTTCCATTAAGTCTGAGAATTCCATCCTTGCTAGGTGCTAATTGTTCAGCAGTTATACCTAACTTTTCATTTGGAAATTTAGCTTCCAAAATAGCTTCTTTCTATGCAGCTAATAGCCTTTCATTCAGGCTATTCTTCAGTTCAATGCTCTTAGCATTAATCCTGATAGCTTTAACTCTCTCCTTTCGGCTTAGAGCATCAGCGACCACATTCGCTTTACCAGGATGGTAGCGAATTTCGCAATCATGGTCATTTAGAGTTTCCATCCAACGGCGATGTCTCATGTTGAGATCCTTTTGATTGAATAAATGTTGGAGACTTTTGTGATCCGAATAAATCACACATTTTGTTCCGCACAAATAATGTCTCCATAACTTTAGTGCGAATACAACGGTACCCAACTCCAAATCATGGGTGGTGTAATTCTTTTCATGCACCTTTAGTTGTCGCGATGCGTAGGCAATCACCTTGCCTCGCTGTATATGTACACAACCCATACCGATGTGTGAAGCATCAGAGTACACGATCAATTCTTCTACTCCTTCGGGTAATGACAATACCGGAGCGTTGCTTAATTTCTGTTTAAGAATCTCAAAAGATTCTTGTTGTTTTGGACCCCAATCAAATTTCACATTCTTGCGGGTCAGAGAAGTCAATGGTGCAGGTATCCTCGAGAAGTTCTCAATGAATCTTCTATAATAACCAGCTAATCCCAGAAAGCTGTGAATTTCTGTTGGTGTCTTTGGTGCTTCCCAGTTCATAATAGCTTCTATCTTGGCGGGATCTACTTGGATACCACGTTCACTTACAACATGTCCAAGAAATTGGACTTCGCGAAGCCAGAACTCGCATTTAGAGAATTTAGCATAAAGCCTCTCCTGTCGGAGCAACCCTAAGATACATCGAAGGTGTTTCTCGTGATCAGCTTGGCTACGAGAATAGATAAGTATGTCATCTATAAAAACAATGACAAACTTATCCAAGTATGGCTTACAGACTCTATTCATAAGGTCCATAAATGTTGCGGGTGCATTAGTGAGCCCGAAAGGCATCACTAAAAACTCAAAATGTCCATATCTTGTCCGGAACGCTGTCTTAGGTACATCTTCAGTTCTAACCTTGAGTTGATGATATCCAGATCTCAAGTCGATCTTTGAGAAGAAGCTTGCCCCTTGAAGTTTGTCGAATAAGTCGTCGATCATGGGCAAAGGATAACGATTCTTGATTGTTATCTTGTTTAATTCACGGTAATCAATGCATAAGCGAATTGATCCATCCTTCTTCTTCACAAACAAAATAGGAGCTCCCCAAGGCGAAGAGTTGGGTTGTATGAAACCCTTTTCCAGTAGGTCATCCAATTGAGTCCTGAGCTCTTTCATTTCAGTAGGCGCTAGACGATAAGGAGCTCGTGCAATTGGTACAGATCCTGGTATAATGTCTATCCTGAATTCAAGTTGCCTCTCAGGAGGTAATCCAGGTAATTCATCAGGAAAGACATCAGGATACTCGAAGATATTTGGAATATCTTCAATCTTGGGCTTCGGGTCATTCACTGTCACTTTTTCCATGTAAATGACACATCCGTTCTTCAAACACCTTGATACTTTGAGAATAGACACATTGCTGGGCAAACCATATTGTGTATGTCTTTGGATAGTGACGGATTCACCAGAAGGGATTTTGATGACGATTTGCTTTTTATCGCATGCAATTTGGGCTTGGTTATGTTATAACCAATCCATGCCTAGAACTACATCAAACCCGGCCAATTTCATTGGAAAGGGGGATAGCGGGATAGAAAGATTCTTAATGGATATAGATCATTCATCAAGAAGAGTTGAAGTTGTTTCTAAGGTACCGTCGGCAAGCTCTACCTCATATTTTATGTCTAGAGTCTTAATAGGCAGATTCAGTAATTTACTAAACTTATGGTCTACAAAAGACTTATCAGTACCTGAATAAAATAAAACTCTAGCATAAATATTGTTGACGAGGAAGGTACCTGTTATAACGTTCCCGTCGTTCACCGCCTCCCTTGCATTCATCTGAAATACCCTAGCATTGGTTTTGTTTGCCTCCTCGGGCTTCTTAGCATTCTTAGGGTAATTAGTCTTGATGTGCCCCTTTTCGTTGCAACCGTAGCAGGTTGCATCCTTGATGTTTCGGCACTCCACAGATTTGTGCCCTTTCTTCTTGCAGATCCCACAAGGTTTAGCTTGTGGGTCCTGGTTGCATTTTCAAAAGTGTATCTTGTTGCAAGTTTTGCATCTGGGCTTGTCACCCGACTGCCCTTTCTTGGAACCAGAGTTTCCTTTGTTCTTTTTGTTCGACTGATGGGACTGATCTTCCACTCTCTTTCTTTTCCCATCATTGGTGTTTTCTTTGCCCTACTCCTTACCACATCGTAACTTCTGTTTTATTAGTTTAAACCATTATTAAAGTTTCTGTCTAGTTTGACTTTTTGACTAACTAGTTTGACCCGACAATTAACTAGTCAAACGAAATAATTAGGAGGTGCCCTTTTAAGGGTTAATCACCTACATTAATATGGTCACATAACCACTTTTATTTCGGTCAGTGGCTAGACCATTTATGATTAAACCGAAAGTCAAAGTCTAATTACGATATCCTTGACTTTTCGGTTTTTAAGCTAATAAAATGAACTAAGCAGGTACTAAGACACTTACATAAGGTCCTAGCTATCTTTTCTACACTTCTTGATCCTCTTCTAATGCCAGCTATCTCTAGAGATGTCCAAAACTCAAGCTTGGAGAGTTGAGAGTGAAGTATGTGTGAATTAGCATTTGAAATAATGGACCAAAGGCTCATTATATAGGGAATTCCAAATGATTCAGATGATCCCAGGTGTTTAGAAATGTTATCAGGGCTATACACGTGTCTTGGTGGTTTCTAAAAACCATTTGCAAGTCCCTAGTATCGATTTAACTTGTTTGGCAACCAAGGAAGAGAACAAACCTGCAGCTGCCAACATCTGGCTGTCGAAACAGGACCGTCGCGCTGCGCGACGGCTGAGAGGGCACATGGTCGCGCCACGCGACCACCTAGGTTACCAGCCAAAGAAGTTTAATTTTTGGCAAGTTCAGTCCCTGTACATTTTCAAGCCTTATATCATTCATTTTAAACACCTTTGGCCCTTGTAGTTAGTTTGTAGATAATCTAGGGAGTATAACCAAACTCCGTTAGGCCCGGTTTCGTTAAATATCACCATAAACACAAGTATCATCATGTTGACACTTTTTACCCAAAGTCTTGAAAACTTGTATAACGATCTCGAAACTATGTGAAATTTATACCACTTATTCTTGAGAGTATATTTGAATATTTCGAAGCCTCGGGTTCGTTAAAAGGTCACTCAGAGGTAAGAATTAACATGTTGACACGTTTAACCCCTGTAGTTTAAAATCTTTCGATTATTTTCATAAACGGCTTCTTACATCCAATCAGTCACTCATTTAAGAATATATTCTTCGTGTGTGTCATTCAGAGGCACAAGTTTGGCATGTTGACACTTTTAGTCCCTGTGGTTTCATATTTTCATTGTTTGGCAACTTTAGTCCTTCAAACTCAATCTTTCACGTATCTAGAGTTTAGGACACGTGTCTTTACATAATTGGACACGTTTTTACGTGGTGTTACACTAAAACACTTACATATGAGCTTATGCCAACAATTGTGTGGACGGGTTAAACATGTTGAATAAAAGGTAGTATTTCGGTTAAATTGTACAACTGAATTGAATGCTTGATTATAATGAAAGAATGAGTGGGTGAGATATGTTGAATGTGTTAAACTTGGTCAACTTGATATAACTTAAGTCTTACATGGTGGATTAGAAATTCTATTTTGGAATTGAGTTATGAATTATTGTTGGTGCACTTGTGTCTGTACTTTATCTGTATCTTGTTATGATATAAAACGATGTCTCTTGTTAGTCTTGTATACGTTTTATGTTTGTTAATAGGTGTTTTGATGTAAGTTTGACCAAGTCAACCATCCTCCTGGTTTGACTTGACCAAACAGTTAGAACATGGTTGTAAGTTGTCTGTGTCGAAGGATGAGTCATCGAAGGATTGTTTATATCCTTCGATGAGCTCGAAGGATAAACCTTCGATGGATATAGATGGACCTCGAAGGATATCATCCTTCAAGGTACATGTGGATCTTTCGATAGTTTTCAGTTCGATAGATGATCTTTCGATCTGACTATCTGATCCTTCGACCAGACGACCTGTGATGGATATATATACTCATGTAATGTGTTCACTTCAGTGTGTGAGTGAACTTAGTCTTGTAGAGAGCGTATTTTCAGTTTGGTCAAGGGCTGTAACCGTGTCCACTGAAATACAAGAGAAAACTTTGATATCTTGTGTGTCTACCTTTCTCTTTGTAGCTTGTGTTCTCATATAAACTACCGGTTTGCATTCTAGCTTGGATTCCGCACTTGCTAGTGTGTTAAACATAACAAGGATAAGGTTTAACCTCAACCTCCGAGGGACCTACAAGTGGTATCAGAGCCGTGGCTCTTTTCCTTGTTAAAAACCGAGTTTATACAAGACTTTGGAGTGTTTGGACAAAAAAAACTCACATGGTTTAGCACCCGTTTTTAGTGTTTTTCTCGCATTTCTAGACATAAAAACGTGTTCTAAACTAACCGGGTGTGTTAAAAGTCGGGTTGGGTAATTTAAAACCTTGTTTTTAAAAAAGTTTAGTCATTTCCGGCCAAATTCCGGCTTACTCCGGTGATCGGTTTCTGGATAAGAACCTTCTTTTTAGGCAATATTTTATTGGTCCAATCTGGGTTGGCAGAAAGTATGGTCTGAACATACCTTCTGCCGAAAGTTCTTACCAACCAATCACCTTTTCACCAACCTGTCAACTTTTGTCAACTGTGTCAGTGCAGATCGAAGGATATCCTTCGAAGTCGAAAGATCATCTTTCGATCAAAGGAGGTTCGATAGATAATCATCCTTCGAACATCCTTCGAAGTCTGTGACTTATCTTTCGATCCAAGGAATCTTTTCGAAGGATATATCTGTCGATCTACAGGTCTTATTCGAAAGACAAGGATCCTTCGATTGGAGAGTCTTTCGAAATCATTGTTCGAAACTCAACAGTGATCTTTCGAACACTGTTGATCCTTCGAACAAGTTCTGTTCCTTCGATCCTAGTCTGTTTAAGTTTAACAAGTTTGTATTTTTCAGGTCTTTCGATCAAGGATCCTTCGACTGGTTGTTATCATTCGAGATATTAAGATAGTTTGTGAAAATTAAATTTTAAAAAAAAAAGGAAAAACTTGTTTTCAAATTTTAAATCAATTTTCACTTAATATATTAATTTTCTTTACAAAATGGGAACAAACGGTCAGTGGGATCCAACTGCGTGGACTCAAACAACTTTGACTCCACAATCATCAGCTACGCAATCATCAGCTACGCAATCTACGTCAGATTTCAACAAAACTGCATGGATGCAGGCTATTGCCCCACCTCAAGCTGCAATGATAACTGCAAATCAATGGGCATTGGTCACAAATCAAAGCAGCAGCATTCAAGCTATGATGCAGAACGACAGTGAAACTGGTACAAGCACAAAACCGCCAAAGCTAAATCACATCAATGATTGGGGATGGTGGAAAGAAAGGCTGAGAACTTATGTTCAGGGGCAAGGTCAAGATCTATGGATGTGCTTCTTCACCGCATTTGACAATGATTTGGAAGTTGCAGGATCTAATCCACAAACTTACAGCACTATGTCTGAAGATGATAAGAAGAAATTTGAGTTAGAAAAGAAAGCATTCATGATTCTCACACAAGCTCTTCACAGAGACATTTACCACCAGTTTGTTTACTGCACGACTACTAAAAGCTTGTGGGATATGCTCACGTTACGATGTGAAGGAAATGATCAATCTAGGAAGATCAAGCAAGAATTACTGAAGAAAGAGTTTGAAGGATTCACGTGTATGGAGAATGAGACTTTGGCAGAGTTAACTACAAGGTTCCATCACTTGTTGAGCGAGATGTTTGCTTTTAGAGTCACTGCCACTCCACAAGAAATGGTGAAGAGATTTGCTGATAGCTTACCAGCAAAGTGGAGCAGTTATCTTGAAATTCTCAAAGAAAATGGTGTTCTAGACACAATCACTGTGTATGAGTTAATTCAAAAATTGGAGAACAAGGATGTAGAAGAAAAGCTTAAGGCAAAAAGAACACTAACTCCTCAAAATCCAGAGATGTACTATGGGATTGCAGGAGGTATCAGTGGAGAAAAACCAGTCTCTCAACATGCGAAGCTTCAAACAACCTTCATCTCAAACACCGGGCCTTCCACAACAAATCAGTTTGATCCTTCAGCATACACGATGTTTTCAAGACCAGATTCTTCTTCTCTACAACAGGATGTGCAACCGGCTCCGCAATTCACACCACCGCCTTTCTTAGACCCAAGCAGAGCTCAGCAGCAACAACCGCAACAGCAAGGGTTTTATGGAAGCTCTTCAAACTTTCAAGCCACTTCCAATCCGAACACAGTCAGATTAGACACTTCCAACTTTTCCAAAGTCAGTGTCGAAGTAGCCAAGGAGCATATGGAGATGTTGAACACCTTGGTTAGTGCTTATTGTGGATTGGTCGCAGGTCAGATTGGGAATATCAATCTAACCAATGAAGATTATCAGCAAGTGGATAGAGAAGAGTTTGAAATGATGGATATCAAATGGGCTCTTGCTAGTGCAATTCGAAGAGCAAAGGAGTTTATGGAAAGGACGGGGAGAACCAAGTTGAATAGCAACAACAACACCAAGTATGGTTTTGATAAGAATGCTGTCACTTGCTTCAATTGTGGTGAAAAGGGTCACTTCAAGCGGGAGTGTCAGAAGCCACCTAAGCAAGGAAATCAGAATCCCTTCAGGAATCAAGGACAGCCACAACAGCAACCGAACAACAATTCTGACAGATCAATAGTTCCCGTTGGAGGAAATGCATCTGGATCCACAAACACTAATCCCCACAGAGGATTGGTTGTTCAAGCTGATGAAATCTGCAATTGGAACCTTCAACTTGGAGAAGGAGGAAATGGTGGAATAGCATGTTATGCTAAAGTGATTGAGAAGGTAGTAGAACCCGTGTCTGCTGGTGAATCTTCAGAAGATGAAGATAGTTCGGGTTATAGTGGGAGCATGGATGGGGAATCACTTGATGCTGGTGATTCATCAAGTGATGCTTTAGATTTGGAAGTTGATGAGCTTTTGGCTGAAGCTGAAGCATTATGCAAGAGGAGATCTATTCTTTGCCAGAAATCTGCTGGAACTTCCGAGAAGCTTGTTCAGTTCTTCTCTGAAGATGGATCTTTTTCTTTCCATTCAGCCTTTATGGCTAATGTCGACAGTTCATCAAGTCAGGTATGTGTCGATGAACCCACTGTAGTTAGTTGTGAAAATTGTGATAGCTTAAATGTTAAATATGCTGAAAAGGAAAGTCAGTTTGAAATCACATACAAACACAATCAAGAATTGATTGTAGATCTTTCTAAAGCAACTGAAGCTAACTTGTTTTTAACCAGAAATGAAAAGGAATTTAAAGCAACAATTGCGTCATTAAGACATGATGTTTCAGAATTACAAAAGGCTGTTTTGCGAAAACAACATGCTAACAATAATCTTATTGACACAATTGAAAAGCAAATGGTAGAATTGGCAACAGCTCGATGTGAATGTGAGACAATTAAGCAGAAATTGGAAAGCTATTCCAATTCCCGCTATGTATTGGATCACATCATTGACGTTCAAAAGAAAAAGGGGAATGCAAAATGTATTGGTATTGGATTCAAATCATGTCCTCCCCCAATGAATCACAATTACTCCAAATTGCCTGATGACGAGGATATGCCCCGTTTTGAACCTACTGTGCCACTTGGTCTAGATGACTTTGCAGCAGGCCTCGGGTTCACAACTGGTACATCATCCTCGGGTCAATCAGAATCTGAGAATGTGACAGATTCATCGTGTGTTAAGGAACAGAGTCCTCCCATTGTTGAGGATGCTGATTTTTCGGATGATGAATCTGATTTTTCGGATGATGAATCTGAAGAAATTGTGAAACAACAGTCTAACTCGGTTACAACAGATATTCCAATCGAGAATCACATCCTGTGTGATCCACCAGTGAAACCGAGTAAGACTGAAATGT
Organism: Helianthus tuberosus; assembly: GCA_030545235.1. Taxonomy (NCBI): domain Eukaryota; kingdom Viridiplantae; phylum Streptophyta; class Magnoliopsida; order Asterales; family Asteraceae; genus Helianthus; species Helianthus tuberosus. The sequence goes on along the minus strand of JARYGA010011771.1, from coordinate 79,251 downwards.
CAAAGGCAATGGAGTCCCTTGTATCTAGCTGTGAAGGGAATAACTTGTTGTACACGCTCAAAGGAGATAACAAAATCTACTCTAACAAAGATTTTCCAATTAAAAATGTAAATCAAGATTTAATTGAGCAAATTTTTGAAGGATGCACTGATAAGTTTTTGGGGAACAAAAGTGGCAAAGTTACCGTCACTCAATGTGATCCAATTCCGTGTGAACAAATTAGAAAGCAATACGGAAACCAAAAACTACCAATTGAGCGAAAACAACAAGTCAACTCCGGAAAGGGTAAGGTACAGGGAAAGAAGGCTCAGAACAAGAATGTTCAAGCACCTAAAGTTCAGCAGTCTAAGACTGAACAACCAAAGGTTCAACAACCTAAAGTTGAACAGTCTAAGGCTACTCAACCTAAGGCTGCACAACCTAAAATTCAACAATCAAAGGTTGAGCAACCTAAGGTTCAACAACAAAAGGTGCAAAACAAAAGAGCTCCTGTTAAGAAACGAGAACCGAAAATGAACTTTGTTGGATCCACAGGTTCAGACAAACTTGAAACATTTCAGGATAAATCTAACGTTGATTTTGTAAAACAAGTTAGAATTTTAAAACGAAATGATCAGAATAATTACACCCAACACACCAACGGATGTGATTTAGGTCCAAGCACGTCTAGATCACAAAATTCATTGTCTGGTTCTCCGTCTGGTCATCAACATGTTTCTCCGAAGTTTGTAGAGCAGAGAACATGTTTTGAATGTGGGACAGTTGGGCATATTGTAAGATATTGCCCACACGTGCAAAAGCTGAAGTCAAAAACGAGTGCTCCCCAAGAAATTGATTACCGAAAACGATCAGTTTCCCCGAAACAAGACCCACGTGTCTTGAAAGAAAGGGAAAAGAAGTTAAAGCAAAAGAATCAAAAGGTAATTGAAAAGGCCTTAAAATCAGAGGTCAAAGAAGAAACACCTGTACAAGCAAAGTCTGAAACTGTAAAACCAGTAAATGCTAAAACAATAAATTCAAATACTGGTAAAGGACAAACAGCTTGGAAGCAAAAACAGGTAATTCAATCAGGGGGAGCACCACAGGTTCTTTTTCCTAATCATCAAGTGATTGAAATCACTTTCCTTGATGATCAAGGACGACCCAAGTCCACAAAGGCTTGGGTCCCCCTCTCAAACTGATATGTTAATTGCATGTGCAGGCGGCTCTAGGAGGAACTATTAATAGTCATTGGATTGTTGATAGTGGGGCTTCCAGGCACATGACGGGCGACTATCGTCTTCTTTTCGATGTGCGAAGTATAAGAGGAGGATATGTTGCGTTTGCTGGAGACAAAGGAGGGTATATCACCAGCGAGGGAATGATCTCAAATGGAGTTGTGAGTTTCGACAAAATCAATTATGTGCAACAGCTGGATCACAATCTCCTGAGTGTTTCTCAGATCTGCGACAAGAAGTTCACCGTGCATTTTGATGATGCTGGTTGTTATGTGCTGAAGCCAGGATTCAAGATTCCCGAAGAATGGATTCTCTTATCAGCACCAAGAGTTAATGATTTGTATGTCCTCGATATGAGCCAAGCAATAACCAAGTCCAAATAAGTTACTTGCTTTATTTCAAAAGCCACTGAAAAGGAGACGATCTCTTGGCACAGACGGATGGGTCATATTCACCTCAGAAAAATGAATCACCTTGTCAAAAACAATCTGGTGAGAGGTGTCAATGTGAAGAATTTTCAACTTCAAGATGTCTGTGTGCCGTGTCAGAAAGGGAAGCAGATCAAGAAATCACATCCATTGAAGAAGGTTAACACTGTAAACATGCCACTCGAACGTCTGCATATGGACCTTTTCGGCCCAGTCAAACACAAGAGTGTGCACGGGGAAGTTTTCTGCTTGGTGGTCACTGATGACTATTCAAGATTTTCATGGGTTGATTTCATGGTCCACAAGAGCGAGACTCCAGAAATTCTAAAGAATTTGATCACCTTGTTGGAAAATCTTTATAATCTAAAGGTGAGGCGAATTCGAAGCGACAACGGAACCGAGTTCAAAAACAGGGTTATGGATGAATTTTGCACTGCAAAAGGAATCCTTCATGAATACAGCTCTCGGTACACGCCACAACAAAACGGAGTCGCTGAAAGAAAGAACAGAACCTTAATTGAGACTGCAAGAACCATGTTGGTTGAGTCTCAGCTTCCAGTTCGATTCTGGACTGAAGCTGTTGCCTCGGCTTGCTACACGTTAAACAGGGTTCTCACAGTGAAAAGACATGGCAAAACGTGCTTCGAACTTCTACACAAGAAGACTCCTGACTTAGAATATCTAGAACCTTTTGGTGCACCATGTACCATGATTGAGCCTGACGGGAAGTTTGGTGCCAAAGCTATCGAAGGTTACTTCCTTGGGTATGCTACTCCTAATCTGCGAGTATGGAACCTGACTACCAAGAAGATTGAAGAGTGGGGTGAAGTAAGAGTTCAAAGATATTCTAATCCACCGAAGCCTTCTGGAGATCCATGGATGTTCGATTATGATGGTCTTTTCGACTCATTCAATCTGCCGACATTTGATGATGACAATGCAATTGCTCAAATGTTGTCTGAAAGCGAGAATGCGACTGGCTCTCAGTTAGCTCGCCCAATCATTGTTGACTCACAAGCATCTTCTTCTGTCAACAATCTCGTTTCAAATGAGGTGTTTAATGATGCTGTCGACTACAATTTGTCATCGGAAGATGAGGAGTATGTTGATGCAAATGATGGTGAAGCACGGGGTCCGGTTCAAGGTACTTCAGAAGCAACGGATCCAGTGTCTGCGCCAATTGTCCAAGAAGAAAATGCATCATCTTCTACAACTCAACAGCTTCAGAATGATATCGGGAATTTAAATATCAATAACTTGAGGACCAATGTTGACATTCCTCTAGTTCCTGAAACCCGAATTCATAACATTCATCCTCAGCAGAATATTATAGGTGATGTTCTCAGTGGTGTAAGGACAAGGAATCAAATCAGAAATAACGAAAATGCTGGCTTGTATGCTGAGATACGAGAATCGGGACAACAAAATGATTGGTCTTTCGCCTGCTATGTTAGCCAAGAAGAGCCTAGATCTTGGAAGGAGGCTTTGAAAGATGATTCCTGGGTGGAAGCCATGCAAGAAGAACTTCAGCAGTTCGAGAAGTTGGGCGTATGGAAATTGGTTGATAGGCCCAACCACTACAAGAAGATCGGAACTCGTTGGGTGTTTAAGTGCAAGAAGGACGACCGTGGGATTGTTGTCCGAAACAAAGCAAGGTTAGTTGTTCAAGGCTTCAGTCAGATAGAAGGTATTGACTACAATGAAGTGTATGCACCTGTTGCACGACTGGAGGCTATTAGAATCTTTCTAGCCTACGCATCCTTCAAGAAATTCAAGGTGTACCAGATGGATGTTAAAAGTGCATTTCTTCACGGAGTAGTCGAAGAGGAAGTATATGTCGAGCAACCACCGGGGTTTGAAGATCCATTACATCCTGACAGAGTTTTACTACTTAACAAAGCGTTATATGGTCTTCATCAAGCACCTCGAGCCTGAAAAAGGTGAAGATCTTCTGTTGGTACAGGTATACGTCGATGACATTATCTTTGGTTCTACCGATGATAATTTATGCAAGGAATTTGAGAAGGTGATGCAAGATCGATTCGAGATGAGTGCGATGGGTGAAATGACGTTCTTTTTGGGTTTGCAAGTTAATCAGTCCGAATCTGGAATTTTTATCCATCAAACCAAGTACGTCGGAGACATCTTGAGCCGGTTCCAGATGTTCGATTCGAAGCCAATTTCTATTCCTCTTCCGCAGAATCACGGGATTACTCCGGATGAAAAAGGGGAAGCTGTGGACTCTTCACTTTATCGTGCTATGATTGGATCTTTAATGTATCTCACCGCATCAAGACCCGACATTATGTATCCAACGTGCCTTCTCGCCAAATACCAAGCGAATCTGAAGGTCTCTCACTATGCTGCTGTCAAAAGGATTTTTCGTTATCTGAAGGGTTGCCCTGACACCGGGTTATGGTACCCTAAGGATGATAACTTCGATCTCAAGGCTTACAGTGATTCTGATTTCGGCGGCTGCAAGAAAGATGGCAAATCAACTACAGCAGGATGTCAGTTCTTAGGCAATCGCCTAGTCACTTGGCAGTGCAAGAAGCAGACATGTGTGGCTACGTCTACATGTGAAGCGGAATACATTGCTGCGTCTAGTTGCTGCTCCCAGGTTCTATGGATCCAACAACAGATGCGGGACTACGGTTTTGAATTCCTAACTACTCCTATTTATGTTGATAATGAAGCTGCTTTACAGATCACTAGAAATCCTGTACAACACTCAAAAACGAAGCACATCGATATTAAATATCACTTCATACGTGATTGCTTTGAAAAGAGACTTATCGATGTGGTTCACATTCATACCGATCACCAACGTGCCGACCTTTTTACCAAAGCATTTGATAAATCAAGATTCGATTATTTACTTTTGGTAAACGGCATAAAGGTGAAGCAAGAATAACCGACATCGGAAAATCGTTTTTGTAAATATTTTTCTATATAAAAAAAAAAAAATCCAAAAATATGTTTTTACTTTATTTTATTTTTGAATTTTAGGGGGAGAAAATACAAAAACATTGAAAAACCGCAAAAATACAAAAATATGTCTTTACTTTATTTACTTTCTGCATTTAAGGGGGAGAAAATTCGGAAAAACACAAAAACAATAGAAAAACAAAAATGAGTTTCTTGGTAATATAAGAGAAAATGATATTACATCAGAGGTCGGTCGAAACATGTTTCTAGAAATCAAAAGAAAAGAAAAAGATAAGTAGCTCTACTAATGATGTACCGGTAGACTCACGACCATTTTAAAGTATGCAGGAGATATAAACATAACGAACTGAAAACCGCGTGGGAACCGCTCATTGGCATATGGTCTTGGTACCGAAATTTCGTTTGATAGATTGCCGAGGTTCTGAGATATTCGGGGTTTATGCTGTTTATCATCTGGGTATCATGGTTGTATCTTTTACCAAAAAAAAAAAAAAAAATAACGGGGACGCAAGTCTAGATCTTCCATGATACTATACATACGTGTACATACTGCATTCGACCTCAATAAGTGATAAACAATCACATGTCCAAACAAATAAGTGATAAAATATCACATTTATCCGGGAGTCAAGTTCGTCTCTCTGCTGTACGGAAGTACTGACCTGTTCACGGACTTGCTCCTGTGCCCTCATGCATATGAAAATCAAGTTCCTCATCAATAAGTGATTCTATCACATAGGGCTTGTTTTCAAATCAAATAAGTGACTTGTTCACATTTTATATACGTTAAAAACGGATGATAAATGGTATACTCCCCAGTAAGATGAACTCTCGTGCATACCTTGATACGGGAATGTGTCGTGAGTGGATGAACACCGGTCGGTAAGTATAAATCATACCTTAAATGTATCTCAATGTATTATGATTACACTTGATCGGTGAGTTTAAGTGGATAACAATATCGGTAATTGTGGTAGAATACTTATCCACCTCTGTAAAAGAATATTAAAAGGAAATGTGTTTTGACAAAAGAACGCAAACTGATATGATTCTCTTCGCCAGAAACTCGCAAAAATATTGTTGTGTTTGTACATATTTATTTACTGCTTAACTTTAATGCTTAACTTTTATTGTCTTTTTAAACAGTTTTGTCGTTTGGTGCATATCAGCACGACATTAGCGGTGATGTCGTTTGATAACATTCAAAAGATATTAAAATTGTTGTCTTTTATTTTATCAAAATCCAAAAACATCTTCAATTTAATCTTATTTTTGATTAACCGATGTTGGTACTCGATCAGATACCTGGAAAGCCGAGATACTTCATAAAACTAACCTTTGCAGAACTTCATAACGGACAATTTTTCAAAACAGTCGTTTCTGAAAACTTTTAAGAATTTGAAGGGTTTAAATTGCAAATTCCCAAAATCCAATGTGTTGGTGAAAATCTGTTCCTCGAGGAAGCAATGGCTCTCGAAAGATCAGATGGTCAATGAAAGTCAATCGTGATGCTCGAAAGATGAATTGGTCAACGAAAGATTTGACCAATTGGATCCTTCGAGCTGATCAGACTTTTCGAAAGATGGATCAGGTCGAAAGATACCCTTCGAGGATCGTCTTTCGAGGTTGTTGAGGGTTCCACATATATCTGGTATCTTTCGATCCAGATCTGGATCCTTCGACCCAAAGTCCCATCTTTCGAAGCACCTTTTCATCTTTCGAAAGGATAACGATCCTTCGAGGCGGTTCGTATTTCGAGGTCAGGGTATAAAAGAGGTTGGAAGGATCCACTATACAAGCCGCAGTTTCCTCGATACGAGCAGATCAGATTCACGCTTGATCCAGAGACAAATACTGCTCGTTATCGATTAATTTATGATCCTCCGAAGTTGATGAAGAAAATACCGTTGTTGAAAATGAAGACAGATTTTCTGGGTAACTTTCGTTGCTGGGTTTATGATGCAGACACTGGAGAAGCGGTGATCTTATTCCGAGACAGTCAGGAGAACTTTCGAATGATAGATCCAATGTGGATTACTAACATGTCCAGGTCGGATATTATTGTTCTTAAGGATCACGAGATCAACTACTTGGTTAGGGATCGTGCACAAGCAATGAAGTTTCAGAAGATGGCCTTGTATTGCTTCAACCTACTTGTGAATGCGGGAAGTGCATGGTCAACGCATCACTTAACGGTTGAAAGGACGTCAGAGACTTGAAGACACGAAGATCGAGACAAAGCTACAGCCAAGGGGGAGTTTGTTGGTGCACTTGTGTCTGTACTTTGTCTGTATCTTGTTATGATATAAAACGATGTCTCTTGTTAGTCTTGTATACGTTTTATGTTTGTTAATAGGTGTTTTGATGTAAGTTTGACCAAGTCAACCATCCTCCTGGTTTGACTTGACCAAACAGTTAGAACATGGTTGTAAGTTGTCTGTGTCGAAGGATGAGTCATCGAAGGATTGTTTATATCCTTCGATGAGCTCGAAGGATAAACCTTCGATGGATATAGATGGACCTCGAAGGATATCATCCTTCGAGGTACATGTGGATCTTTCGATAGTTTTCAGTTCGATAGATGATCTTTCGATCTGACTATCTGATCCTTCGACCAAACGACCTGTGATGGATATATATACTCATGTAATGTGTTCACTTCAGTGTGTGAGTGAACTTAGTCTTGTAGAGAGCGTATTTTCAGTTTGGTCAAGGGCTGTAACCGTGTCCACTGAAATACAAGAGAAAACTTTGATATCTTGTGTGTCTACCTTTCTCTTTGTAGCTTGTGTTCTCATATAAACTACCGGTTTGCATTCTAGCTTGGATTCCGCACTTGCTAGTGTGTTAAACATAACAAGGATAAGGTTTAACCTCAACCTCCGAGGGACCTACAATTATGGGTAATAGCAAAATAATCTTGGCATGTAATGTGTTAAACTTAATCAACTTGATATAACTTGAGTCTTACATGTTGAAATGATGGATTAGAAATTCTATTCTTGAATTGAGTTATGAATTATTGGTAATATTCTACTCCTGACTTGTCAAAATCACCACGACCTTTACCTCTTCCACGGCCTCGTCCTCTACCAACAAATGGCTTACCGCGACCTCGACCTCTGCCGGTGCTCACATCATTCTCCACCTTTAGAACCCGATCATCAGCAGCAGATCTTCTCTTCAACTTTTGTTCATGGACCAACTAGGAGCTTTGTAGCTCGTCCACATTCAATTAAACAGACAACAAAGTTGAAGTTCTCTGTTAGTGATCGGAGAATCTTCTCAACTATCTTGACATCGGTCATTTCTTCTCCACAGTTCCTCATATCATTTGCAACCACCATGATTCGACCGAAGTAATCAGCTACTCATTCCCCTTCCTTCATCTCCAAAATCTCGAATTCCCTTCCAAGTCTCTGCAATTGAGCCCTTTTTACCCTAGCATTACCATGATATTTCACTTTCATGACGTCCCAAATCTTCTTTGCAGACTCCTTTTGGCTGATGGTCTTCAAGATTTGCTTGTCGATTGACTGGAACAGGTAGTTGTGTGCCTTCAAATCCTTGATCCGCATCCCTTCCAAATTCATCCTCTGAGTTAGTGTTAATTGCTCCCCTGGTGCAGGTTCTTGGAACCCACGCTCAGTCACCACCCAGTAATCCTTCGATCTCATAAGCGTCTCCATAACTAGTCACCAATGATCATAGTCCCCATCAAACTTTCGTACGCTCGGCACCTGGAAATTGGAAGTTTCTTCTGCTATTGATTCTCTTAGCACTCTCAATTAATCTCCCCCAGAATTCGCTCTGATACCACTTGTGAGATCACAAGCAATATCAAATGTTTGCTCAAATATATTTGGTGATTATTCAATGAAAAACAACGAGCTATAAATAGCTTACAACCATGACTCAATCACGACTCAAACCATGACCCAACGTTCACCTATCTGAGTGGAAGAATGAAAACAAACTTGACCTAATCTACCGGATTCAATAACTGAAAGAAAAACGTGCACACAGGCACTCACCGTGATAGAAACTGAATTTGATATTATAGAAGTGATGAAAGCAAATATGCAACTATATTGAATGATTGAAGAAGATAATACAAAAGAAGATAATACAAAGATAACTAACCACCGAAGTGGTCCAGGGCTATGCCCTTCTCATGCTAATGCAATGAGCCTAACAATCTACCAGTATCTTTTCCTCCTCTCCCAAAATGACTATTGGTCATTATTTATAGAAATAGAAATTACACTTACCCCCTCCCACAATTACAAAATATTAAGTAACAACTATAATAAGATCTCTATCACACTGACTAAACAATGGACTGGACTCAATAACATAAACATACTTGGGCTAAGGCCCATTATTGGACACACTAAATGGACTCAACTGGATCAAAAAGCTTTAACATAAAAGTTTGATTTGTTCAATAAAAAATACTATCTAATTTTCTTTACTATTTTATTCGGAAGGGGTATAAGATATTTTGTTTTATACGGAAGAGGTTGTAAGTGAACTGGTCAATTCTATACAAATTATAAAATGCTCTATTTTGTAAGTTACAATTTAATCCACTCTAGACTTATACTTACGTCCCTTCCACACTAATCCTTTACATCATTCAATATCCAACCAGATTATGCCACATGTGTCTTTTTTCTGTCATAATGTTTTATAAAATTCTTAAAGTACCCTTACAACTTATTTTTATCTATGTTTCAATGTAAGTTTCATTTAAAATGGACTTGAGCTTGATAATGTACAAGTCATTTAAGCATAGACTAACAAGCCATTAAATCTTTATATTTTTTGTTTTTTATTGGAACCATTACTGATATTCATTTTTAAGGTTTTCAATCGATGTGAAACCTGCATCACCGTCCTTTTAGGCATATCACCACTTATTTTTTTAGGTCTTCTCCTTTGGTTCTTTAAACTAAGTAACGGTACTGTATCGATACCGTAACTAAAGTTACCAAAGCAATACGTACTAAATTCCCGCTGCAGAGCGTAGGATAATTTACTAGTTTTAATTAAGATTGATTGTTTACCTTATTTCGATTTCTTTTATAGTGATACATCAGCCATACGATTTCAAGTAACATAGTGGACAAAAGGACTTGTTTCAAGGATAAAAGATTCAACTAAACTTCCTCCTAGAAAGTAATATGAAAATAACTTTTTGTATTTACTATAAGTTCTTATCGGATTACAAAAAAGAGAATCTATATTGGCCTAAACTCAATGCCTTGAATAATAAGCCCGTCTGGAGTATTGGCACAACAGGAAAATTTAAGATGCATAGGAATCCTTTGGGTGTTCATAGCAGTTTGAAATTCCCAAATTTGCACTTCCATCCAACCGTCGTTCCTCTGTTGTGGAAGATTTTTTATTTTCGGCTTATTGAGTGGGTTGTGGGTATTCTGATGAGGCTTTGGTCTAATAACTGGTGTTTGCGGACTTACTAAATAGATATACCAAATATGATCTGAACCCAAATATTCTTTATTCTTCACTTTTACCGGAGCATCAAATCCGGATTGGTCTTCTGGTAATTTGTAGACAAGGTAACTTGCATATGTTGTTTGAGACGATACTAGTTGGGATTGGATTTTGGTGAAGATAGTAAATGTCGAAAGCCTCAACACTGCAGCTTCTTCAAATCTGAAAAATCTTAGAAAATCATTTTACATCTAAACGAAAAGTTAAAGTGCTAGAGAATCAACTTGTGTGTACGTAACTTACTAGAAAGTTATGAATATTCATATTTTTAATGTAAGCTTCTAGAAAAACGCAGTCAAACATCATCTTGAGAAAAGAATTTCATAGCATGATTACAAAGTTTAAATATGAACATACCTAAAATCAGTCTCATTGTAGGTTTTCAGAACCAATATGTACACCTATAATTTGCTAAAAAAAATGTCTAATGTGCTTTAGTTCTTCATCACTCATGATATGTTAAAACAATGCATTTCACACTCCATGCATGTAACATCACACACATACATAAACAGACTTCGTGAATGGGAGGACAAACTCGGGGGATGAACATCCAAAGACAAATATTCATAGGCCGTTGCAGATTAATCTATTCTTCATAAATTAATTGCAGATTAATCTATTCTTCATAAATTAATTGATTAATTGCCTGCTATGTTGAAACCTTTGAATTAAATCTTAATTCGTGCATGGTGCATAGCTTTGTGAGCAAACTATGAAAATTACTAGAAGAAAACTCGCGGGAAGATATAAAAGAACCTCGATTCATGTAAAGACTGCAAATGTGTGTGCATCCGACCCTTTATGCAAGCCGCTCTTGCAGATAGCATATGACATTTCTTCCCATTTTTGTCAAGATAAATCCACTATCAAACAATAATATAGATATGTAATTAGTAATAGTTTAGTAATGTTTTTCTTTGAAAGGGTGTGGAACCATGTGCATAGGCTCCACAACTATGTACAAGAAAAATTGGACTTAAAATCCAGTAATGAAAGAAATTAAACATTACTATAAAAGTTACCTTTTGACCGTCATCATATAAGAATCCTTTGCAAAAAATTGAGTACGCTTCCTTCTTGGTGGCCCATCGCACGCTATCTGTTGACCATTTCATTATGTCTTCATAATCAGTAGGCAATGTTTTTTCCCAATCTGAATCTGGATCTGACTCTGAATCGAATATGGGTTGTATATCCAGCTTCTCATCATCCTGTAGGCATAACCATATTAGACTTAGATTAAATGGCTAATATGGAAGTGACTATCATTATGCTTCTAGTATTAGATACCACAATAATTTTCCCTAGGAATTAGGTGAGCCATACTTGTTGGGTTCCCTTACATTGATTTGAAAATACGGTTATTGGGTGTTCTGTCACCACGTCGTTAACTGATTACTAATTTTTGATCTTGTTACTATACTTTTGGGGGTGTCCTAAGATCCCTAAAACCTTCCTAAGATCCTTATGACACCCCCAAAAGTATAGTAACAGAATCAAAAGTTAGTGATCAGTTAATGACATGATGACATAACACACTAAGTGTTAAGTTAGGGGTGACGGGCGTCAAAGTGATAGTTAGGGGTGACAGCGACCAATAGCCAATAGTTGGGGGTGATAAAATCAAATAACCTTGAAAATAATATTGTGACTGATCTATTTTCCCAGAAAATTTAAAACACTAGTAGCAAAATAAAGCGTATTAATTAATTAATTAATGATGTACATGGACATGAATAATTGAACTTTTTTTTTGTCATCTTACTTTCTCCAAGGAGCGAAACTCGATGCCTTCTACTGCCATGAAAGCAGAAGATTTTTTATTGAAGCCGTCAAACAGAATCTCAAGGTCAACAATATTGTGGTCACTAGTAAACTGATACAATTCACACATCCACCATCCATCTTCCTCATACGCAAGATATGAAACTGAATTCTCTGTCTCCCCTTGTAATTTGTATTGAAGGGATACAAGTTCATGACATTTTCTCTTGTTTAAAGCTGAAATTTTGAACACAAGATTCACCGTGTATGTTATTCCTGGTGACAAGTATTGAGTTTTTACACGTGTTTTGAATATCCCATTCTCTGAATGGTAGGTTCCTGCAGCAAATCTGCATGAATAGCATCAAAGCTTGATACATTGCTTTTATACTTAACAAATATTCTCAAAAGCTACAAACAGAAGTTAAGGACGGAGAAGTCACCTTGAATTATACTCGGACGACCACAGATTACTTTCAAATTCACTTGGAACTGAATCCAAGCATTCTGCAAAAGATATCATCAAGTGTTCTCCCTTCTTGTTTAATGAAAACCACTGTCAATTAAACAAGTACAAGTCAGCTAGACTCATGTAGGATTATATGATTTATGGGAGCATCAATCAGTTTAATTATTAAAATTATTGACTCACCTTTTTGTCATGTATACAGCAAAATGTTCTCTTCAACCGGATTTTTTAATATAAAATCTCTTAACGTATTCAAGATATGTTTTGCATAAACATATGTGGCTAACGAGTACACGGTGTATGAACTTTCGTAGTTTTGTTTATAATTCGTCGATAACTAAATTAGAAGTTCGGATCATTGACATGGCTTCACTAGTTTCTTCACACCCCTAGGGCACCATCGTGACCTACAGCAACACCTGCCGCTGCTATCCTATGTGCCTACCTCCCATATTCAGATGATTCACGATATACAGCTCCAATCGCTGACGATTTGACCAGTGGATAGGTGGTGAAGGATGATATGTTTAATTATTTTATAATAACTTTTATGCATAAGTTACAACAGAAAAAGATGAGTAGATGGAACCTAGGGATGGGTACCACAAAAGGAAGAAAAGTTAAAAGGATTCATTTGGGTCATGATCAATTTAATTATATTACTTGGATAATCAGTTACACCATGATTCATTAGCTGTCTAACCTGATCACGATTCATGATATATTTAGCTGGGCCATGCGTTTAGATGAAATCATATATTAACCAACTGTACCGATTGATGTACAAGCCTAAGAGTAGACAGAGATCTATGATGGGTGGTGGATTATAGTAAAATAAGAATCTTAAGCAGTTGATTATGGATATAGCAACTATTTACCGTTTTGCCGCCGTTAAGGAGGACCCCTTTGGATAGAAGTTTCCTCAATTCAACTTTGGAACTGTAGTTCAGAGGAGGTTCTGCAGTCTTGGTAATTTCATCGTAGTCAAAAGACGATCCCCATTGACTAAACTCTTGACATTCGAGTGCAATCTCAAGTTCAGTCACAACATCAGCCATTTTAGGCCGATCTTCACGAGTTTCCTTCAAACATCTAAACGCAATGTGTGAAAACGTTTCCAAAGCACTCTGATCCAGTGGTTGAATGTTGGGACTTTTAAAGATTATATCATTTAGTTTCTTCTGAATATAGCTTTCAATCCACATGGGCATTAAATTCTGTGAAACACGACCATAGTTATGTCTGATGCATAGTGTCCCACATAAAACTTCGAATAAGACCACACCGAAAGAGTATACGTCTGACTCTTTTGTTAGGGTGTGCGTCATCGCATACTGCGGATCACAGTACCCAGGGGTACCTGCTGCAATGGTGACAATAACCGACATCTGCTCATTAGCGGGGCCCATTATTGATAGCCCGAAATCAGAAAGTTTACCATTCCATTGGTCATCAAGAAGGATGTTGGCGCTTTTTACATCACAGTGGATAAGGGGCGTCTCCCTTGGATCATGAAGGTAACTTAATCCCTTTGCTAAATCGAGGCATATCTTGAGACGCTGTAACCACGTAAGATGAGGGGAATTTAAATAGCGGTCGAGGCTTCCACGAGATGCGTACTCGTATACCAGGATCATCTCATCCCCTTGGTAACAAAATCCCAGCAGAGAAACAAGATTTTCATGGCGGTAACGGGAAAGCATTGCGATCTCTTTCAAGAACTCAGGAAGTCCTTGTCCAGACCTCCGATCCAGACGCTTAATAGCAGACATGCTTCGCCCCTTAGAGTGTGACACTTCTCCGTTATAAACTCTCCCAAATCCACCAACGCCAATAAGGTTCTGATTGTCGAAGTTGTTGGTGGCTGATATAATATCTTCTAGTCCGATTCTAAGATGTTCTAACCCATTGAAGAATCCCTACATATTTGTGGATGAAATAATAATTATTAAATGCAAATCAAGTTCCAAGGAATTGCAATTGCGCAGCTTGAGTGGAGATGTTATAGTCTTAAAACATTTGAATTTCAACTCGTTAGTCAATTTTCTAATATTTTGATTTCAATTATACAATATTATTTATTTGGCGTATAGAGTGAATTGATATAAAGTAAGAAACAAAAAAACATTCGAAGATAAAAAGACATTTTTGCAAAGCCTTTTAAAGAAGCAGGACTTAAAAATATCTTTATTTATATATGTTTAAAATAAGCTAACATCCTAATTAGTGTTTGCCCAGTTATGAGAGGAACTTTTACCTGTAGAACATTGTCAAGCTGTGGTTTCTGGGAGTCATGATCTAAACCCTTCTGATATCTAAGGGCACTCTCAAGCTCTGTCACAACATCATCCATCTTTGGCCGATCTTCACGAGACTCCTTCAAACATCGATATGTAATGTCTGAAAATATTTTTAAAGAACTCTGAACCATTGGCTTAATTTCACTTTTAAAGATCATATCATTTAACTTCTTATGTTTATAGCTTTCAATCCACCTGGGAACTAAAATATGCTGAACCGAATCATTACTACATGTATAGCATAGTGCCCCACAAAAAGCTTCAATTAAGACCACACCGAAAGAGTATACATCTGACTCTTTCGTTAGGGTGTGTGTCTTCTGATATAGTGGATCACAGTACCCAGGGGTACCAGCTGGATTGGTGAGAACTACTGAGTACTGCTCATTGGCGGGACCCATCATCGATAGCCCGAAGTCAGAAATTTTAGCAGTCCATTGGTCATCAAGTAAGATGTTGGCACTTTTTATATCACAATGGATAAGTCTTTGGTGTGTCCCCCTTGGATCATGAAGGTAGCTTAGTCCCTTCGCGACATCAAGGCATATCTTCAAACGTCGACTCCACGTGAGATCTGGGGAACTTAAATGTTTATCAAGGCTTTTACGAGATGCATGCTCGTAAACAAGGATCATCTCATCCCTTTGGTTACAAAATCCCAGGAGAGAGATGATATTTGCATGCTTGTAACGAGAAAGCGCCTCGATCTCTTTCTGGAACTCAGTTAGTCCTTGCCCATGCCTAGGATTCAGACGCTTAATAGCAGTCATTCTTTTCTCCTCAAAGCGAGACATTACTCCTTCATAAACTTTCCCAAATCCACCACCTCCAATACAGTTCTTCTTGTTGAAGTTGTCGGTGGCTGATGTTATCTCTTCTAGTTGGATTTCAAGATGTTTAAACGGCTGCAAGATTCCTGCCATATTTGTGGATCAGATAAGAAATTATAAAACTCAAATTGAGGGTTCCAAGCAATTGCAACTGCACAGCTTGGCAGGAGATGTGTAAGAACCAACACAAAAGTGTCACAACACGATAATCAAAGATCAAGAACCAGAGTATCAACCACAAGCTTTATTCAAACCAATCTAAACTATTACAACCAAAGTGTCAAAACAATACCAAACAACTCCAGAAAACAACCTGAATCAGATTATCAACTAGATAATCTGAAACACAACAATCTATCGAAGAACCCCAGCCTAGACCTAATCACAAAACTCTGAAAAGAACAAAGGGTGCCTACGAATAGAATAGAAAAAAAAAATCAGGATAAAATTTGAACTATGGTTTCTATAACTTGTTTAGATCACTCACATCCACACTATCCCTCGTCCTATGTTTAAAATTTAAAAAAGAGTATACTGTCAAAATGGCCTATTATGATGCTTGGCCATGTATGCCAGATGCCAGAATTCTTTTTTATTACTAGGCCCCAAGCATTTTTTTTAAATTTTCATTTCAACCCACTTTTTCAGAAGGTAATTAAGACCATATGTAGTGGCATCTACCTTTGGGCGTTTTACGCCATGTGACAGCCCCGTCAGCAATGAGACATTATGGGGCGTTTTCTAAAATGGGTGTAGTGGGGATGTGGGATTGTGGGGCATTATGTTGTTTGTAATAAAATTAAATAAAAAAACCATCAAAAAATTTTATTGGACAAACAAAAGAAAGATGAAGGGTGATTGGCCAAAAGCAAGGAAGCAAGGCGTGGAAAAAAGTACGCCAAAAGCAATTTGGCTAAAAAACGCCCCCATGGGTGGAAAAATGGCGTTGTGGGGCGTTTTTTAGAGGGAAAACGCCCAAAAAACCCCACTACGGATGATCTAACTGGTATGTTAACTCAGGGGCTAATATGTCAATTCTCACCTTAGGGGTGATTTTGGCAATTAACAAAAATATTTTTATTTGTTTAATGACCCAACCCCAATCCAACACACAAAAAAAACAGGCTCGTTTATTCCTAACCACCTTACGTAGGATTAGACAAGTGAGAAATTATAATATATTACAGCACTTTAATAATTACGTTTTGTTAATTAAAAATGAACTATAATTAGTGATTAGTATTTGAACATGTAGTTGGAACAAGATGCTCAAAGTCAAGCCTCGATGTGGTTTTGTTTTTTGTATTCTTTTTTCTTTTCTTTTTTGTCAGCTGATCACATGAATTCATAAAATAAAAAAAAGTTAACTCTAGCGAGCTTATTAGACAACCCGTAGTGAGGGGTGTTAAACGCCGCACCATCCGACCCCAAGCGGCGTTTTTTTGTATTTTTTAGCTTCGGCATGGCCTTGAAAATGCTAGGATGAACATTTTTTTACCAATCAAACCGTTGGGCAACGGCTGAATAACGACTACATTCTTTATCTTTTTTAATCCAATATCTATATATATACACATTCACAACTAAAAATAAAAATAATAATAAGAATAATAATAATAATAATAATAATAATAATTGGGTAATCATTGCAAGTGGCATTATGTGGCATTATACCACTACACTCACTTTAACTTCAAGCCCCTTAATGCCCCTTTGCAAACTAAGCTACCACACGTTGAATCATGCCTAAGGAAAGGGCTTGAAATTCACACCCACCACCACACATAATCTTATAGGCTAACAATTCGTGCCCTTGTGGGTGGTTATGAAGTCTCTTTAGTTACCAAAGGTGTTAAAGCATCAACAAAACAAATGCAGACCTCCGTCTCCACATGCAACATCATATTTCAAACTTCTCTTCGACCTCTATTTTCCCCCTCTTAAGCTTCTTTATTAAGTATTTCTCCAAACCAAAAAAACAATTACATATTTCCCCTTTTTTTAAGAAATTACACAACTACCCTTGCCTTTTTTTTTTTTTTTTTTGAGAAATTACAATATTTCCCATAATGCGTTTCCTCTTCCCACCTACATCAGACGGCGACAAGCGTGGATGTTAATGGAGTTTATCGAATTAGAAATCCTAAAGCTAAATCTGTTTAATTTCCATTCAAATATTTATTGGAGCATATCTCATTATTTTATTATTTCTCCTTTTACCGGTGATGACTGCACTCTGCACATGATAAACTTTTTCATTTCATTATATTTTTTAATTAATTCAAAAACAATGGTTTTTTTTGTTGTAGAAGTAATTATTATTTCTTTTAACAGCTTTGATTGATTGAGAAAAAGATGATTAACTTTGAATTTGATCCGATACTTTCAAACCATAGCGATGTTAACACAACCAGTAAGGAGTATATTTGTCAATTTAATTAATTGTATTCCATTCTTTTATCTTTTATCGTCTACCAAACATTGCAAAGTAATGATTTATTCCATTCTCATATGGGTAACCAAACACGACAACGGAATGGTAATGATTTATTCATTTCCTTCGTCTATTCCATTCATCCGTCCATTCCATTACCTCATACAAAACAAAGCCTACGTTTTTTGAACGGAATTGATTATGAACATGTAAGGATTGCATTTTAACAATAGTAACAAGTAGAAGAATTAGGGTGATACTATATGAAATGGGTAAATATGTAACTAATTGATGATATTAGAATGGAGAAATATGTCAATATTCATTTAATAGTTTATTAAGGGTAAAATGGTCATAAACAAGAGTCATTTTAATGAAAAGGGGAAATATGTAATATATATGGGTTAGGGAGGGGAAATATGTAATTGTTTTTTTTTTTTTTTTTTGGTTTGGGGAAATACGTAATAAGGCAGCTTAGGAGGGGGAAATATGTAAAAATCCCTTTCCTATAACACCAAAACATTCACCTCACACTCTACGCCATTATCTACTTTTACATTTATTTAGTTCTTTTTACCTCACATTTAATTGTTTGTTTTTTATTCGAATAGGGACCTATCTAGACTTGGTTTGCAACCACGGACCAAGATAATATACTTGGTGTCCAGACTTGGCCTGCATCGCTTGTTGGTCCGTGGGGTGTGGTTCTAAATTTCGGAGCATGCCAGTGGCGTTATACATGTTCGGTGTGGCTCTCAATTTCGGAGCATGCCACATCATTGGCGTTGTACATGCTCTTAATGCTGACACTTTAACCAGCCCGGATGCTCTGATCACATCATTGCATATTAAAATATCACGTTTGTTAAAAGAAGAGAATTAATTCTCACTCATATGTTTATTTATTGGGCTGTTTATATGTCTTTAGGCCTGTTATGTCTTTGGGCTGATGATCTAGTCTAATATGATGGGCTGATTGGTTTATCCAGTTGTTAATGTTTGTTGTGAGTTTGTTATAACAGCTGGAAGTCTGAGGGTGGTTTGTGAAACTTTTAGGGGACTGCGATCTTCATCAGCATATCTCTTGGACTAAAGTGTAACTTTTTCAAGGGCTGATATAAAAGAGGAGTTTCTGGATATTTCCTTTCAGTCCTTCTCATTTTGTTACGCATACTAGTTCTTCAATTTCATCAGCTCTTCTTTGTTCTCTAATTGTATCCTTTGTATTTTTTGAATCAGTTGTTGTATGATCTTTGATAGATCTTGTGATCGTGTGTGATCACTGTTTCTGATCATTTGATTGTTTGTACCAGTTGATCGTTTCTTTGTATCTGTTTTCAGATCTTACTTGTAAGATTCAAGGTTTATGGGGGTGTTTTTTGGTTTGGGTCAATAATTAAGTTTTGTCACTTGTTTTCTCTCTATTTTGTGTGTTCATCAGTTACATTCAGACCATTTGACATGGTATCAGAGCCACAGAGCTCTTGATTTGTCTTCAGCATCTTGATCTGATAGTTCTTGCTGTGTATGTTAGGGTTTCTTGCCCCTTGTTGTTGATCGGAGTAGTACTGTGTAGTTCTGCATCCTTGGGATCTGTGCTTGGGAGATCTGTGAAGACAAATCCTAATCTAGGGTTTGTATTGTGTTGATTGAAGACCTGGGTTAGTCTTTGAAACCCTAGAAGGTTCAGGGAAAACTAACCGGGAGCATTTGATTGTTGACTGTAGCAAATCAAATCTTGTAGTTCTTGAAAACTACAAATCTGGTTTTATTTGGAGTTATTTGCACCCGTTGTAAGATCGTTCCTACCCTCTCCTTTTATTTCTGTTGTTGGATTAGTTGAAGTCGGGGTAGTGAGGACCGGCATTATTGATTGTTGTTTCTTTGATTACTTGATTACTCTGTGTTGTTATATTTTGTGTTACTTCTTGCCATGTTGTGGTTGTTATTTGTTTTTCTTGTCTTGATTCGTATATTAGATCAGATAGGAATAGTTATGGCTCCTGAGTAAAGGCTTGTCCAGGCACCATAGAGTGACGTACCTGGAATCTGGTCCCTGACTCAGCTTCGCCTTAGGTTGTTATTGTTTGTTTCTCATACATTTTGTGTTATCTGTTGATAACTTCTGTGATCTGTTATCTGGTTGTTGTATTCTCTGTGTGGTGTTATCATAGGTGATGGTGAAGGTACCTCTATTACCCTTATTAGCAAGTTAGATATAGGGTGACCTCTCTATTTGCATCCTAATGATTCTAGTGCATTGACTATTGTTGGTATAAAACTTAAAGACACAGAAAATTACACTGTCTGGGCAAGTGCAATGAAACTTGCATTGGAAGCTAAAAATAAATACGGTTTACAGATGGTAAATGTGAGAAATCAGAGGATGATGATGTGTTGTCTGCCCAATGGGATAGGTGTAACTCAGTTGTGTTGAGTTGCTATTAAATTCTATTTCTGAGGAGTTATTTTTAGGACAAGTGTTTTCTAAACTAGCGTCTGAAGTTTGGCTTGATTTGAAGGAATCTTTTGATAAAGTTGATAGTTCAGTGGTTTATGACTTATACAAAAAGATAAATTGTGTTTCACAAAATGGAAGTTCAGTTGCTGAATATTATAATAAACTTACAACGATGTGGAAGCAGTTTGACGCTATGCTTCAACTGCCTTCATGTTCTTGTAAAGCGGCTAAAGAATATAATGATTTTACAACATTAATAAAACTTATGCAGTTCCTTATGGGTTTAGATGATATATATCAGCCTGTAAGAACAAGTTTATTAACCAGAGAACCATTTCCTTCAGTCAAGGTTGCTTTCTCTATTGTGTCTAGGGAAGAGTCACATAGGATGGCTAGTGGTAGCACTAAAGGACAAGGTCTTTCTTATGTGTCTAAATTTAATCACTCTTTTGATCCTAAGAAGAGAGTGTTTAGAGGACCTATTCCAAATTTAAAATGTACACATTGTAATTTGATTGGTCATACAGTTGATAGGTGTTTTGAAATAATAAGGTATCCTCCAAGTTTTAAAAAGAGGGTTGGTAATCAGGGGGTTAAAGGTAATTCTGTTAATAATAAATCTAATGCTATTGTTGGGTCTACTACTTCTGTTGGTGCTTCAGTCTTACCTTTTACTTCATAACAGATTACTAAGTTGTTACATCTTGTTGGTGAGAAATCTAGAAATGAGTCTCAGGCTTCCAATGTTGGAGGTAAGTTTACAAGTGATTGTAATTTTGCTGGTAGTTTTGTTAGTTGTTCCAGTTTTGCTAACTTTGGTAGTAGTCATAGGTGGATTGTTGACTCTGGTGCTAATCAACATATGTTTAAAACATATATAAATATGTATAGCTATGTTGATGTGTCAGAGTTTGATTTTAGTGTTAGTCATCCAAATGGTACAAGTGTGATAGTTTTAAAAATTGGAGACTTAAAATTAATTGATGGTATTGTATTAAAAAATGTCTTTTATGTTCCTGATTATTGTGTGAACTTGTTGTCTGTTCATAAACTTGCAAAAGATAACAATGTTTCAGTTGTGTTTAATGAAGAAAATTGTATATTACAGGATTCCAAATTAAGGAAAGTCCTAATGATTGGTAGCCAGGATAGCGGTTCGTATTTTGTGGGAATGAATGGTAATTCTAATGGTGTATGTTTTAATAGTGTTTCAAAAACCAATTTATGGCATAGTAGGCTAGGTCACCCTTCAGATCAGGTTCTATCCTTGTTAAAACATGACATATGGATTAATAGTTTAGATCATGGTCCATGTGAAGTTTGTCATATAGCCAAACAGGTTAAGGTTCCTTTTCCTATAAGTGAACATAAGTCAAAATTTGTTGGTGATCTAGTTCATTTAGATCTTTGGGGTCCTTATAAGGTTTCATCTTATGAAGGATTCAAATACTTTTTAACTGTCGTAGATGATTTTTCTAGGACTGTTTGGTGTTATCTTTTGAAAAATAAAATGAAAGTTTTTGAGAACTTGTGTGTTTTTTTATGAAATGGTTTTGACACGGTTTAAAACTAAAATTAAAATTTCTAAAAGTGATAATGGGACGGAATTTGTAAACAATCAGATGAATATTTTTTTATGGTTAAAGGTGTTATTCATCAGACATCCTGTTCATACACACCACAACAGAATGGTGTGGCTGAACGTAAACATAGACATTTGTTAAACTTGGCTAGATCACTGATGTTCCAGGGTGGCTTGCCCCTTAGGTTCTGGTCTGATAGTGTGCTAACTGCAGTGTATTTAATTAACAGGTTGTCCTCGTCTGTGTTAGGTGGTAAAAGTCCGTATGAAGTTGTTTTTGGTTTTAAACCTTCTCTATCCCATTTGAGAAACTTTGGGAGTCTTTGTTTTAGCACAATCTTAAATGAGTTATATAAATTCACTTATCATGCTAATAAGTGTGTATTAATAGGATACTCGGATGTTAAAAAAGGATACAAACTTTGGAGTTTGGATGAAAAGAAAGTTTTTTATTCAAGAGATGTTAAGTTTTATGAGGATGTTTATCCTTTTAAAATGAAATCGTTAATGAATCAATAAAATTTTGTTGATAAAAGGTTAAATCATGTTAATTTTTTGATTGTGTTGAAATAAGTGTGCCTAAAGTTTCTCTACTTCCCGATGATGTAGAGAGGGTTATTGGATCTCATGAGTATCCTAGTGATGATCAGCAGCTAGATCATTCTTCTACATCTGCCTCCGCTAGTCAGGATGATCATGAAAAAGAACCTTTAGGAACTAGGGTTAAGAGTAGCAGTAGTGAGGATAATAGCAAGGTTGAGGACACTGGGATCTCAAATGAAGAGACCAACCTATATGAGGGAGTCTAAATTAGTTCTAGAAGGTCTACTAGGGTTGTGTCTGTGCCAAAAAGATTGGATGGTTTTGTGCTTGATGGTAAAGTATGGAATAGATAGAGTGGTTAATTACTCGTGTTTGTCTGCTGAAAACTACTGTTTTGTTAATTCTTTGAATAAAGTTGCTGAACCAATTAATTATAGTGAGGCTGCTAAAGACATTAGGTGGGTTGAGGCTATGAATGCTGAAATGAAGGCCTTGTTTAAAAATAATACATGGGTTTTGGTTGATTTGCCACCCAATAGAAAATCTATTGGGTGCAAATGGGTGTATAAGGTCAAATATAAAGGTAATGGTGAAGTTGAACGTTTCAAAGCAAGATTAGTAGCTAAAGGCTACAATCAAAGAGAAGGGATTGATTTTAGTGAAACCTTCTCTCCCGTTGTTAAAATGGTAACAATAAGATGTGTTATTTGTCTTGTTGTGAAAATAATTGGCATATGTATCAACTTGATATTAATAATGCATTTTTATATGGCTCCTTAACCAAGGATGTATATATGTCATTACCCTCAGGTTATTATTCTAAGAATGAAACAAAGGTTTGCAAGCCTGTTAAGTCCTTATATGGAATTAAACAAGCACCACGTAAATGGAATGAAAAGTTGACTGAGGTTTTAGAAAAAATTGGGTTTAAGCAAAGCTTATGTGATCATTCTTTGCTTATTATGTGCAAAGATTCTGTGTTTGTTGTTATACTTGTCACATTTACAAGTTGCTCAACTGAGTCAGATTTACAAGTTGCTCTAAGATTGCTTAGGTATTTGAAGTCTTGTCCGGGTAAAGGGTTAAAGTTTAAATATGAAAATGTATTGAGTTGTTGGGTTATGCTGATTCTGACTGGGGTAAATGTTTGGTAACTCGGAAGTCCGTAACTGGGTTTTGCATATTTCTGGGGTCGTCTTTGGTTCCGTGGAAGAGTAAAAAACAAAGTGTAGTGTTGAGATCAACTACAGAAGCAGAGTACAGAGCTATGTGCTCTGCTACTTGTGAAATAATGTGGATTATGAATTTGTTGAAAGAACTTAAAGTTGATGTTTATTTACCTGTAAATCTATTTTGTGATAGCAAAGCAGCTATGTCTATAGCTGCAAATCCTGTGTTTCATGAAAGGACAAAGCATTTTGAACTGGATTTGCATTTTTTGAGAGAGAAAGTTTCCTGCGGTATAATACGTCCTGAGAAAGTTGACATAGAATGTCAACTTGCAGATGTGTTTACTAAAGGACTTTTAGTGTCACAACATGAAATGTTTTGTGACAAATTGGGACTAATTAACATGTTCAAACATATGAATGAAGGGGGGATGTTAAAAGAAGAGAATTAATTCTCATTCATATGTTTATTTATTGGGCTAAAGTGTAACTTTTTCAAGGGCTGACATAAAAGAGGAGTTTCTGGATATTTCCTTTCAGTCTCTCTCATTTTGTTTCGCATACCAGTTCTTCAATTTCATCAGCTCTTCTTTGTTCTCTCATTGTATCCTTTGTATTTTTTTGTATAAGTTTTTGTAAGAGCTTTGATAGATCTTGTGATCGCGTGTGATCACTGTTTATGATCATCTGATTGTTTGTATCAGTTGATCGTTTCTTTGTATCTGTTTTCAGATCTTACTATTTGTAAGATCTAGGGTTTTGGGGGGTGTTTTTTGGTTTGGGTAAATAATAAAGTTTTGTCACTTGTTTTCTCACTATTTTGTGTGTTCATTAATTACATTCATACCATTTGGCAAAGTTCCAGCTGTAATAAGATGTGGTCCTCTTTCGGTTTATCGACTTTTATGGTGTGTGGAGAGGACCACCGTACAGGGCCTCGTGATTTCGAGGGGCCCGTTTTTTTTTAAATTATTTTTTTCTTAAATAGTACAATCATACCAATTCCAATATAGGTCCATTTACAAATCAATTTTTTATGGTTTAAAAGTTAGCCTATTAGCATTATGTTTATTGAGCCCATTTTTTATGGTTTATGTTGGACCTACAAAAGAACAAATAACGTTTAAAAGTCAAAACATGACAACTTGATCAACAAACACAACCTTTTTCAGTTGTGTTGCATTGAACTCTAATGCAACTTTATTCAACAAATAGATTGCATTAAAGGATCAAATGCAACTTTTTTCATAAAAAAATTGCAAAATTTTATTGTAATTGCAACTTTTATATTTAAAAATTGCGAATTTAACTAATAGTTGCAGCTTTTATTTTATTTTCTAAGGTAACGTAATTCAGTTAAAAAGTCCATAAAACAAATGGTAGGGCTAATATAAGAATAACCAAAGTTGAAATATAAAGGATGGACTGTTGGTATTAAAATTAATACGATTAAGATGAGTTGTTAATATTCAACAAATAGTATGACTTTTGATCACAAGAGTCAAACCAGACTTTTGATGTATCTAATATTTCCACACAATATATAAGTTTTACAGAGTCAGAAAAGAATATCCTTTTAAAATGTTATGTAAACTTTTTACTATGATAATAAAGTATATAAAAAAGTAAAAA
This sequence comes from Helianthus tuberosus, assembly GCA_030545235.1. Lineage (NCBI taxonomy): Eukaryota > Viridiplantae > Streptophyta > Magnoliopsida > Asterales > Asteraceae > Helianthus > Helianthus tuberosus. The sequence continues at coordinate 53,950 of JARYGA010011771.1, read as the reverse complement.
GGTTTCTAAAATTTTCATATTATAAATAGGATAAATTACACTTTTCGTCCTTTATGTTTGTACCTAGTTGCAATGGATGACCTTTACCTTTAATATTTACAGCCATAGTCCTTTTTTTTTTAAAACCTGTTACATCTTTCGTCCTTTACCCCAAACCCAGTTAAAAAAATTAGATTAAGTTACATCACGTGCACAGCACGTGAGGGCATTTATGTCCATTCAAACTTCCCAACTACCCACCATTTAAAAGCCCCAATTTATCCCCCAAATAACCATACTGTGATGAGTAATCACCTTCCACCATCTTCCTTGCTTTTGTTTTAGCCCTGTAAGCCTTCATCCTGGATACACGAACAGCATACTTTCTTTGAAATTGTTCTTGAACAGCTTTGACAGGAATATCTGGATTTTCTTCAATTTGTTCAACCATCTGTTGAGAGAGAAAGGTTGAAGTACAAGCATGTATTTTTCTGGTACAAACACATTTATGTTCTTCAAGAAGAGTCTTGACCATCCAACTTTCTTCACCTTTAACTTTTGAGATAAGTAGGGCCCATGGACATGGGTATTCTGCAGAATCTTTTTTGATGCCTCTTCCCCCAACATGTACATTGGATCCTTCACCAGCAGCCCCTTTACCATTGCCTTTATTCACAGGAGGCCCAGTTCTTTTAAACTTTGGCATTTTTTCCCCTTGACTTTTACCCTTCTTCACAGCAGGCCCTTTACCTTTGCCTTTGTCCACAGCAGGCCCTTTGCCTTTGTCCACAGCAGGCCCTTTGCCTTTGTCCACAGCAGCCCCTTTGCCCTTTGCTCCCTTTGCTTGACTTTCAATATGAACTCCATTATCATCTACATCAAATTGAGGCAACTTACCATGACACACTTCCCTCACCCTTGTGCTATCATCCTTAACAATAACAATGTGCCTTCTTGTCTCAACTGAATGAACCTTTATGAGCTTCTTTGCCTCTTCCTTAGTTCCAAACACTTGTCCCAAATAAAAGTTCACTCTATTCTCATTTCTCCTTCTTTGTTGATGTATGTGTCTCTTCCTAGTGCTTGTTTGATTGTCATCAGACTCTGACCCACTTGGGAATGCTTCATTGTCTAAGATTTCATCTTCTATATCTTCATCTTGATGAATAACAATGTCATTTACTTCCATGTCAACATTCATAGTGTAGTCCCTCATATCTACATCATGATCTGGCATGCAATTGTTTCCATCAACTACAAAGTCACTGTCACTATCATCCTCTTCAGTGCTTGTTTCATTTTCAGGACCCTCTTCATTTAAAACATTCCCCTCAATGTCAACTGGTGCATTATCATACCAGAACATGTCCACATGTTCTTCCTGCACAGTCACACCTTCCTACACAGTCACACCTTCCTGCTCATTCACTTCTTGCACACTCACACCTTCCTGCTCATTCACACTCACACCTCTTTGCTCATTCACACTCAAACCTTCCTGCTCATTCACACTCCCACTTTCATGCCCAATGTTATCAACATCTAACTGCAACCTTCTTGTTACAGTTAGTTTTGAAGGCACTATTGCATAAGGGCCAGGCTCATCAATTTCTTCAATTGTAATGCCCTTCTGTGGCTTCATATGTGACTGAAAGAAGTCCTTAATAATGTCTAAACCATGTAACGTAAACACATTGATAATCTTATGAAATTCTACATACCTAGACAAGTTCAAAATATCTTGGTCACTACTTAAATCTTCAATACCATTATCTAAATCCTTTTCAGGGTTTTGGAAAAAATAGTATATATGATCAGTAACAGAATAACCCAGCTCATCCATCATATCTGAAATCTCGTGAACTGAAAACAAATCAACGTCGATCATGTCAACAAAATTAACCTTACCACCTTCGTATACACGACCAGGACTCTTGGTTAACCTACCACCATGATGTAACCTAATACTGAATAGATGAGGCATACCAACTGCAAATTTCAAATTTTTACTAGTTAGAAACATACACATTACAGTAGGTTATCTTGAATCATTCAAAAAGATCAGAATTAGGTTAGAGCTAAACTTACCATATAACTGAAGAACTTCATCTCCATCCATGGTCTCTCGTATAAACCACGTTGGTGGTACTTGTTGTTGATTCGTCGTCATGACCGTACAAGCAAGATTTCTTGCTGAAAAAGATGATCGAGCAGAGCAGAGCAGATGAATTTGGGGATGTTATGCCAATTCGAAGACCTAGGGGAGAAGATAAGGATTGAACTGATAAATGAGGGATTTGGGGGAGATATTGGGGCTTTTAAATGGTGAGTAGTTGGGGTTATGAATGGACATAAATGCCCTCACGTGCTGTGCACATGATGTAACTTAACCTAATTTTTTAAATGGGTTTGGGGTAAAGGACGAAAGATGTAACAGGTTTTCAAAAAAAAGGACTGTGGCTGTAAATATTAAAGGTAAAGGTCATCCATTGCAACTAGGTACAAATATAAAGGGCGAAAAGTGTAATTTTTCCAATATAAGCAACATTTTATTGTTTTATGTTGTTATACTATCTGTATGGAGAGTTTATAAAAAAAATTAAATTTTCATTTTCCATCCAAAGGTTTTTATCTTTTCATTTTAACCTCTTTGATTTTTTTTATTTTTAACCCAAAGACTTTCATGTTTTGCAATTTAACCCCAACACTGTTTTATTTTCAACTTTGGTCCCCTATACTTTTTATCTTTCGCAAGTTTTTCGTTTTACGTTTCGTTCAAAATTTTGCGAGTTAACACGCCGCAATGTCTGTTTCCTTCTTTCTTTGATTTGAGCCTTCGGTTTCCTTCTTCCTCGTTATAATTCAAAAAGTTGTTCTGGATTCACCGTTCATACACATCCATTGAATTGATAATAGATTTCTGACCAGATCCATAAGTCAAATTATTTAAGGACCTTGATATTCACACACCCCAAACCTTATTTCCACACCCCCCCCCCCAAAGCGCCCCGCTTTGGATAGAGCGGGGCGTTTAGGCTTGCTTTCCAGACAAAAGGTGATGTGATGGTGTACGATGTCCCTATTCTGTACGTTGAAGCGCACACTTTGTCTAAAGCGGGGCGTTTAGGGTTCTTTCTGCAGACAAAGGGTGATGAGACATGATGGGATGTTATATTTTGTACGATGTCGCAGAAAGTGTCACGTTTTGAACCCTAAGAGCCGCGCTTTGGCCAAAGCGAGGCGCTTCGACCCCTATTACATGCATTTAAGAGGCAGGACATGCGTTCTGTCTCGTATCCTCAAAAAAATTTCATCCATTTCAAAAAATTGAGGTTGAGATTCTGTTGGGTTTTTTGTTTTGAACTGTGAAAATTCTGTTGAGTAGAGAATTTTTTTCAGTGATTAGGATATCTTGGTTTAGCAGCTACCTTTTCGGTGAATACTCTGAGGAGTCCTTTGTTCCAGATTCTTACGAGGGAACCGCTATTTCTGCCTCATACGATATACCGATCCCTTCCAACACGAGGGAGGAGGAGCTTGTATCTAGCATCCGTTATCATGACAATACGGTGCAGCTAGACTTGAATGTCCCTGTGGAAGACTCGTACGCACAACACGGCTACTCAGATTATGGATACGGAGGTGAACCGTATCCTCAGGCTGAATATCCGTACGGTCAGCCAAACTATCCCGACCACGGTTACGGTGGTGAGCAGAGCTATGTACAACAAGACTATCCCGACCACAGATACGGTGGTGAGCGGAGCTATGTACAGCAAGACTATCCCGACCATGGTTACGATGGTGAGTGGAGCTATGTATAGCAAGACTATCCTGATCAGGGAGTGGGTTGTGAGCAGGATGGTACCCAATTACATTTTCTTTTGATACAAACCTGAAATTTTCGTCATGTGATGAGTTGGTGGATTATGTATAGAAGACGGGAAAGGACAATGGCTACGTCATTGTGATTAAAAGGTCAAATAAAAAAGGAAGTAATTTCAAGATTTGGTTTCAATGCAGTCTTGGTGGGGAGTACAAGAGTGTAGCTACAGTGAGGAAAACAGGTAGCAAGAAAACAGGTTTCCCGTTTGAGTTGATAGGGTTTACGGAAGCAAAGGGAAGTGTTTGGAAGACAGAGGTGAAGGACGCGAGGCACAACCACACTCCTATTGAAATCTTGGAGGGACACACGTATGCGAGAAGGCTTTCTTCGGAGGATAAAAGACTGAGTGAGGAGTTGGCAGAGTAGGATATTCTAAAGCGTAGTGATACGGGCTTCCTGGACGACCCAGGCCCATAGCCGAAGGTACCGGCCCTTGGAGGATGTTTAGCATCTTCGTGATCAAGTTATCAAGATCCTATCCAACCACGTTTATCTCATAGTTATCTTTTAATTCCTACTTTATCGTTGGTTTATTATTATCTTTAGTTTATCTCTTTTATTTCGTTTCTTATTTAAACAATTGTAATTAAGGTTGGATAGTTCAAGTTTTGACGTTTAATATACAGTTCTCATTGAGATCCTATTTTCGAGCAAAGGTTTCTTTTGTTCGGGTTTCTTCTTCCTTTGGCCGATTCCAAGGAAGATCCAAGCTAGGGATTCTAGCTTCCACAATACGAATCCGTATCAAGTGGTATCAGAGCAAAGGTTTCTTTTGTTCGGGTTTCTTCTTCCTTTTGATGTCTTCCGAAAAGACGGGGTACGTTGACAAAAAAGAACCAGATAAAAAGATTATTCTGAAAGATGTACACAATGTTGTTCAGAAGATCAATGCAGGAAAGAGGGTCAGGGACTCTCCAATGCAACAACTCGAAAACCTTCTCGTCAAGAAAGATTTCATGATTGACGCCACCTACAAAACAAACTTGTACAATCTTCCGTTTGTGTAGGTCGTAGGTATAACATTGACAAACCAGTCATTTTCGGTTGCTCGTGCGTTAATTTCTGCAGAGAAGGTAGAAAACCGCATATGGGTGTTGGAGAGGATCAACTCTATGTTGGTGGACTGTATAGAGCCGCGTGTCATCATAACAGACAGATACTTGGCGCCAATTAACGCGTGTGAACAAGTTTTCCCAAAAGCGAACAAGTATCTCTGTCGGTTCCTATTCAGCAAAATATCAATAAGAACAGCAAGGAGAAATTCACTGAGAAGGAGTGGAAAGAATTTCTTCGTTCGCTTACGACTTTGTGTGAGTCTTCCACCAAGGAAATATACAGGTATAATTTGGCAAACTGATTGCTAAAAGTAGTTTAATAAAAACAACTAAAATTAACCTAAATCTAGACTCAAAGTAATACTCTAGACTCTCTAAACTCGACTAAACTACTAACCGGCAAGCGAACCGATCGACTCTAGTAAAGCTAATTAAGTCCGGATATCGAACCCACAAGACTTAATTAAATTACACTAAGACTCTATCTAGACTAAGACTAACACAACTTAACTAAATGATTATTTGATTGGGGGGGGGGGGTTACTAAAAATCCTAAAAATGCAAATATAGATTAAACTAAATTAGCTAGGTTAACTAAACACGAACTTGGACAAAGACTTAAACCAGTGGCGATGAAGACTACCTAGGCTAGATGCATGTTTAACTTGGAGTGGATTTCTATTCGAAGCTAATGTGGTATGGAACCGGGATCTTTTAATGCTAAACCCTAAGAAATCCCTACTAAGACCTCCCGACCCTTCTCAGGAAGAAACTTGTGAGACTCTACAAGGCTGTTACGACTACCGGTTGTTAGATTTCCTTACAGTCCTCTAACTTCTTGAAAAGTGCCCTAATATGACAATCTACCTTACAGCGCGAAAGTCTAAGGCAACTATGGATTCTAACTTGGTTTAATAGACACTAGATTGATTAGGGAGCTAAGACCGATTTCTTACAAAAGCTAATCCTAGCTATATACCAAACGAGACCTATTAATAACCCCGAGCCTTACAGCAACAAGATTAGTAGAACACTTGATTTTATAAGATTACCGAATATTACTTCTAAGGTTAGTTGCGCAATTTCACCCTAAATAGTTAAAGATTTATTATGTGATATAGACACTCACCGAAATCTAAAACCCTAGCACGACTCTATTATGTGATAAAGACCGTCACCAAGAATCATACGAAGCAATAATCAATATTCAAACAATATCAAGCACGCATATACACCAAATCAAAATTCCATAATCTTTTACTTTTCAAGAAAACCCAAAAACCAACATTATCAACGAATAAAAATCCAAACTTTATTAAACAATTGTCATTAGCCTGGGTAGTTAAAGATATTTAGCCGCTAAACATGATTAAAAATGTAATATCAATCATAAACAATTCTGAATTCATCATGAAACAATTAAAAACAAGCGAACAATAAAGAAAACGGGAAGAATAAACCCAAATGCTTCACTCCCGAGTGCTCCTGATCGTTACCCGATGATTCCTTGCTTCCCGAAAGCTTCAAGAACCTTCAACAGCCTCTAATTCGCTTCCAAGAACTCTCAAATTCGTAGTTGTCCCGGCTGTTGACGAACATGATGAATATATAACCTTCAAAACCCTACTAGTCGTTTGAATCTCGAAGTCGGTGCAAAGTTTCACGCTCTCGCGGCCCGCGTAGGTTTTAGAATAAGTTTACGCGGCCTGTGTCGCTCCTAACGCAAAAATCATTTTTTAATTCCCTGGCGGGGCGCGTAAGAATGTGCTGATGTCTTCGCGGCCCGCCTGAAAGCTCCAGATTCAGTTTTTCGACCCGTTCCAGCTCCCGAGCTTCCTTTTTCCAATCCGACACTTTGCTTTGCCAAATTTTAACTCGTTTCTACATATTTTGGCTGAAAGGACCTGGAAAACATAAATATATCAAAAGTATGTACATTCTACGCTAAAACAAAACTAAAACAAATAATTACGACCAAAAACGGACGCGAATAAAGATGTATTTTACAATACATCACAAACCTTGAAGCACAGCTGAAAGAAGTTGGTCATGGACATGAGTATTTCTTACATAATTATTTAAATACTTTTTTACATACATACATACGTAGATACATACCTAACAAGTTATGGTTATATTTTTAGAGGTTTTTGACTATATGAAGAAATCATGGTTGGATCTGTACCATGAAAAGTTTGTAGCTATGGACTTACAAGACACTTAACTTTCACCAGACTACAACCAACTGAGTCGAGGCCATACATACATTGCTAAAAAGTCACTTTCCAAGTCATCGCAACACGCTGGTTAAACTTGTGGGGTTTGTTGAACATATTGTTGAGAAACAATATACGGAGATTAGAAGAAGTTTTGAAACAAGCCTTAGAAAAGTAATGAACCACCACAAGGTTCACCCCATGCTTGCAAATGTACTTCGAAAGGTTTCAATATATGGTATTGAGCTTATGGCTTTCGAGCTACAACGTAAGGAAGACAGGTTGAGAGCCTACGGTTCAACTTGTGGTTGCCAGCTTTTTACCAGTTGTGGTTTGCCATGTGCTTGTCGTCTGGATAACTTAGAAAAAAACCGTACGTTTACATATTGACTCTTGGCTATTATGGTTTCTGTCACACCCCAACCGATGGCGGAAATATCGGGGCGCGGCACTGAGCGAAACAGATTGTCCAGGAGAAATCTATAACAACTAATTTACCAGATAATTTAATATTATGTCCCATACCATAACTTATCCAAATAAAGCAGTTATTACAGACATAGATATCTCAAGACAAAACATTGTTCCGACAACTCAAAATATTAATTATTCCTTTCTAGACTCTTCCTAGTTTGATTCCACAAAAGCAAGGCAAAGCACAACATCCTAAACACCTGTCACATACGTTAAGATAGATGTCAATACACATAGTGTAAAGGTGAGCATACAAGTTTAATAGTATAATAGATTTCAAAAGCTTTTACGCATTACCAGCATCTAACATGTAGCTAAGTGAAGCTAGTAGGTTATCGACAATGAAATATGCACAGACGTGACTGCGAGTTGTAGAATGCGCAACACATATCACCACCGTAACACGTGAAGAAAAGCCCTTAGCAACCCCTGTCCACGACAGGTGCTGAGTCCAAACTATAGTACTATCGTTGCTAAGGTGTCAGGAAACAATCACTGTGTAAACATAACATACAAGCATTCATCAAGTAACACGTATAACATAAAATAACGGTTAGCGTATAAAAGTGTTGCGTTGTGTGATCGATGTGGGTTAATATAGGTAACGTATGTAACACCCAAAAGTGCGTAAAGAAAAAAGGGATCGAGTATACTCAAAGATCGTGTTTAGTAAATAAACAATCTCTTGGATTTAAGGGAGCGTTGAGAGATTAGCCTGAACAGTTAACGATAGCATAAGCGATGAACGGCGCGTAAAATGGTGTAAGTGACTGAGTGACGAATGGTCATCCGGTCGGATGACAATCCGTACGGATGGCCATTCGATCGGATGAGAATCCGGACGGATGGTCATCAGGTCGGAAGGCCATTCGGTCAGATTGCCACTCGTTTGGGTAGGATGTGTTTGTGTATGATGGCTTTGAAGTTTTCGTTGTAGCATTTTAAAATCAGAGAAGTATCTCTACCTTTCAGGTCGTCCGGTCGAACGGTCGTTCGATCGGATGGCGATCCATCCAGCGAGACATTTTCTCAGAGAACAAGTTTACAACAGGATTGTTCATTCGATCGGATGGTCATCCGATCAGATGACAATCCGTTGGGACTGATATGTTTTGAAAGTTTGTAAAAAGTTTAAGTGTTGAGGCCAAATGTCATCCGATTGGATTGTCGTTCGATCGGATGGCAATCCGATCCGACGGCACTCCGTTTGGTGACTTGGTAGTTTTGAAATTTGTTAAGCTTGAAAATCTGCGGTTTGATCGAGACGGTACGACAACGTGTTAAACAACGGGAACCCTTCAAGTCCGAGTCATCCGATCGAAGTGGGAATCACCCCAGTCCGATCAGTTAACGGTTCTTAACGGTTGTTCATGTTTAACCCTCTAAGTCGGTTATCTAGTTGATATAAATCCGATCTTAGACCGGCACATCACTAGGGAATGAGTGGAAGGCCTGAATGAGCTCGATTCTATCTGTTTTGAGTACAAGAGTGTAAAAGAGTTGAAATAAAGTTGTGAAAACATCTTTTAATCCTTATAAATCATGAAAATGTTTAGATTTATGCAAAATCAGTGTTTAAACATGTTGAAATCCCTTAGATCTGAGTTGTTCTTGGTGGAATGAGGCCAAATCTTCAAATTCATAAGAACCCCATGATGACATCATCCTAGAACACCTCAAATCAACTGATTTCATGGTGAAAAGTTAAGATTCAAAGGTAAAGATGATGAAGAAGTTTGTGTAGATGATAGATGTACAAGATTTGAGTTGAAAACTTACAAGGATCGCGAGAAATCGAGGGAAGAGAGGGCTGGAAGTCGAAGGGTCGCACCAGAGCTGTCACATCACTGTTTGTGATGTGACAGGTGCTATTTATAGATGCCAAAAGAGGAAAGGCGGTGCACAAGTGACGGATCGGATGGCAACCCGATCGGATGGCCATCCGATCTATGGGATGCCGCGAGTTGGTTTTCGTGTCTTCGTTTCGTGCGTTGAGCGTTGCGATGCGTTGCGAGTAAGCGTTTCAATAGTATTAAACATTAATTACACAAATAACCTAACTAACATACAGCAACATAATTAACCTTGCATCTCGAGTTTGCGATGAGATTGCGTTGCGATAGAGGTGCGATTGCGTTTTTGATTAATCACCACCAACATAAAGTAAACATGCACAAGTAACACATAAACGGCAAATGCACGTAAAACAATATACAGAACCTATAGTTACAGTTGCAAATGCGATTGCAATGAGATTAGCGATAAAGCGATAATTAGATTAGCGATTAACAGGCGATTAAACCTCGATTGCTATAGATACTCCACATAATACAACTAATGTCTGCAAATAATAGAATTCGATTACAAGTCAAGGTGTACAATCAATAGTTAAGCAAGGAGTGACAGATCGCAATTAGAAATCTTTTCTTCCTTTGACTTTGACTTGCACTTTGACTTTCGAAACGCGGGTTGTTACAATTTCACTACCTAATTTACTACCATATGTTTTCGTTCATAGGGGTAAATCCGAATCAATTCGATAGACGTGTTCTGGATAAAGCTTGACTTCAAGCCAACTAGGAGTCGGATTGAAGATATCGATGTAGACGCGGAGTTTGAAAAACTCAAAAAACAAATCAATCCAACACCTCCTCAAGTGAAGAAGAGCTACCTGGAAAAATTTAAACAAATCTTCATGCCAGGCAACAATACCAAAAACCTTTTGTTGTTCAAAATGAACACCCGTGGTCATCCATCATTAAAGACGCAAGAACAAAGGACGGAAGAAGCTGCAAGAAAACACTCGTATATACCGTCCAAAGAAAGTTCGTTCGACGGCTCATACGATCTTCCTCGTCACAGCGCGTACGCATCATCCCAAGACTCTCGATGACAGAAAAAACAACAACCGCTAAAACTTCACCCTGATTTCCCAAATATCATGTTGGGTCGTAAGTCGGATATAGCTATCGGGAACTATGGATCTCAAATTCCAAAAGTGTTTCACCCATATATCTCGAAGATAAAGGATGTGAAATCAGATGGTCACTGTGGGTTTTGATCAGTAGCTGTGGGGTTAGGACAGAAACAAACAAAGTATATGTCTATCCGGCGACAACTTTTGTTGGAGATGCGTAAAAATGAGGGTATTTGGAGGCAAGTCTTCAATCCTAAAAATGTAGGACATTACGATGAGCTGTACAATAGGATAAGTTTTGAGGGAGTGGGTAGGGCAGAGCCCAAAAATTATATGCTGATGCCTGAGATGGGATTTCTTATTGCTCAAAGATATGGTGTGATTGTTCACACGTTGGACATTCGTGGCAGCGACACAGTTTTCCCTCTATTGGGCGGTCCGGATGAAGCTGAGGAGCCTCATCAAGTGGTTGCGGTTATGTTCGTCGACGGTGGACATTTCATCCATATAACACTTGAAGGTTCCCACCCAATGCCTCCCCCAAACAATATTTGGAATTTCAAAAGAATAGAGTGGGCAGCTGCCTGGCATGACAGATACAAGGATCGAATCTACGCATATAAAAGGATAATGCGCCCACCCGTTGGCATTAATCTTTTCCCAGATGTTCAAGATATAGATTAAGTATGTATAATTATAATCCTATTAAAGCAGTTATAATCCAAAAGTGTGTTTGTGATTGTTATTGTTAAGAATATGCCATAATACGAATAAATGCATATCCAACATTCAAACGATGCCTGGATATATCAACATTTATATTTTGGTATTAATATGATTTTATTTTCCATTTCTACATTTTTACAACATTTTTAAGTGTATAGCATGTAATATGTAATATTTAACAACTTTTGCTAATATAAATTTTATTAGAAACCGAATTGGTTCAAATACGTACTTGAAATCAACTGGAAGATACATAAAATCGACTACCAAACGAATAGTCTTTCCCACCTTTTCATTCTCATGTTTGCAATGATTCTCCAAGAACTCTCCGACGAGTGAACCCGCAGAACCTGTTCCTCGGACCCGTAGGTACCGATGTAAGTGAATAATAACGAACAACTTTTTGATTTTCGGTATTGGTTACCAGTGGTGGTCGTTGATTAACGTGGTGGAATCTGGATGGGTAAAACGGTGGCACGTGAGGATTTAAAGGATGGGGAACCTCCATTAATGTATCTTTTTTTCTTTTTGTAAGATAAATAAAAGTTCTTCAGGGTCACGACAACCGCACTGGTATTGGTGGTGGTTGTTCATCACAATAATAAACCAAAATTTAATCATAAACACGACCAAATATAACCCAACAGTAAAACATAACATTAAAAAGAACTAAGATTTACCATAGTCTGATGTATAGATGATTCACCATGTGGAATAATGTATACATCCATTACCGATGGACGTTGCTAAGTTCCTCCGGTAGTTCGAGTCTGTAGGCCACTTTGCCGATCCTTTCCAGAATCTTAAAAGGTCCAACATATCGAGGCGCGAGCTTTCCTTTCTTGTCGAATCTGATCACACCCTTCCAAGGTGAAACCTTTAGGAGCACGTGATCGCCAACGTCAAATTCAAGGGTCTTGCGGTGTCTATCGGCGTAACTTTTCTGATGACTCGGAGCTTTCAGTAGATTATCTCGAATCTGGAGGATTTTGTTAGTCGTTTCTTGCAAAAGCTCAGGACTGGTAATTTGCGTATCTCTGATCTCGTGCCATACACTAGGTGATCGACATTTTCTTACGTATAATGCCTCAAACGGTGCCATTTGAATGCTAGAATGATAACTGTTATTATACGAGAATTCGACCAAAGGTAAGTGCACGTCCCAATTACCACCGAAATCTATGACACACGAGCGAAGCATGTCTTCAAGGGTACGTATCGTTCGTTCAGTCTGACCGTCGGTTTGGGGATGGAAAGCGGTACTTAGATTTAGAGTAGTAACGAGAGCAGATTGAAACGTTTCCCAAAGGCGCGAGGTAAACCGACCATCGCGGTCAGAGATGATATCCCGAGGCATCCCGTGTCGACAGATGATTTCATTGGTGTAGATCCGGGCTAATCGTTCTACCTTATAGACTTCTCGTATCGGCAGTAAATGTGCAGATTTAGTCAAATGGTCAACGATAACCCAGATGCTGTCGTGACCTGATGGCGTGCGCGGAAGTTTCGTTATGAAGTCCATAGCTATACTCTCCCACTTCCACATAGGATTTCAGGTTGGACGAGTAAGCCAGAGGGTCTTTGTTGTTCGGCCTTGACTTTCGAACAAGTAAGGCACTTCGAATCATAGATAGCGATATCTTTCTTCATGCTCGGCCACCAGTACTTGTAGCGAAGGTCCTGGTACATCTTATCGGCACCGGGATGAATAGAATATCGAGATTTGTGGGCTTCGTCCAGCAGAATTTGTCGTAAGTTGGTGCACTTGGGGATCCAAATTCGGTCTAGATAATGGAATGTACCATTTGTTTTATTCACTAACTGATCGCCATTATTGAGAGGTCTTTCCTTCTTTAAAGTGCGTTCGGTAAAACAAGCATGATGGGCATCACGGATAAGAGTGTCGAGATTGTGCTGGGCGTGAACATTACGAACGCTATGCAAATAGCTTCGTCTGCTGAGGGCGTCGGCAACGACATTTGCTTTGCCAGGATGATAACGAATCTCACAGTCGTAATCATTAAGAAGTTCAACCTATCGGCGTTGACGCATATTCAGTTCCTTTAGGTTTAAGATGTGGTGTAGGCTCTTATGGTCTGTGAAGACCGTACACTTGGTACCATAAAGGTAGTGTCGCTAGATCTTCAATGCAAAAACAACTGCACCAAGCTCGAGATCGTGAGTTGTATAGTTCTTCTCGTGGATCTTGAGCTGACGAGATGCGTAGGCGATAACCTTGTCCCGTTACCTGAGAACACAAACGAGACCAAGGTTCGAGGAATCGAAATAGACAATGAAGTCATCGTTTCCGTCAGGTAAAGCGAGCACAGGAGCATTGCAGAGCATATGCTTGAGAGTTCGAAAGGCAGTCTCTTGTTCAGTTCCCCAAACAAAAGGCTTGTCTTTATGCGTGAGAGAGGTTAGCGGAACAACGATTTTAGAGAATCCTTCGATAAATCGGCGATAATAGCCCGCTAGTCCGAGAAAAGAATGGACTTCAGACGGGTTCTTGGGTGTAACCCAGCTCTTAACAGCTTCGATCTTCGCGGGGTAGACGTGAATACCTTGACTATTGACAATGTGACCGAGGAATTGAACCTCCTCTAGCCAAAATTCACACTTGGAGAACTTGGCATAGAGTCGATTCCTTTGGAGCAGTTCGAGAACCAAACGTAGATGTTGTGCGTGTTCGGCTTTCGACTTAGAATAAATCAGGATATCATCGATGAACACGATGACGAAGCGGTCGAGAAAGGGTTTACACACGCGATTCATCAGATCCATGAAAACCGCGGGTGCGTTGGTTAAACCAAAGGCATAACAACGAATTCATAGTGGTCGTATCGAGTGCGAAAAGTGGTTTTAGGTATATCCTTATCTTGGATGCGTAACTGATGATAGCCTGAGCATAAATCAATCTTCGAGAAACACGTAGCACCATGCAGTTGGTCAAACAAATCATCGATTTGGGGCAAAGGATAGCGATTCTTGATAGTCAGCTTATTCAATTCCCTATAATCGATGCACATTTGGAACGATCCATCCTTCTTTTTGACGAAAAGGACAGGTGCGCCCCAAGGAGAGGTGCTAGGGCGAATGAAGCCTTTGTCAAGCAATTCCTGGAGTTGACTCGAGAGTTCGTGTATTTTGGACGGAGCGAGGCGATAAGGAGCTTTAGCAACGGGATTTGCTCCAGGAATGAGATCAATAAGAAAGTCGATATCATGACTCGGAGGTAAACTAGGTAAATCATCAGGAAAGACATTAGGAAAATCACGAACCACAGGTAATTTGTCCATTGCCTTAACTTCCTTTTTCTTCGCTACTACAATGTGCGCCAAGAAAGATTGGTATTCCTTGCGGAGATGCTTGCTAGCCTGGACACATGACATAAGTTGGAGTTTCTTCGATGCGACTTCACCGTAAACACACAATTGGTCACCATTAGCGAGCGAGAAACGAATCATTTTATCAAAGCAAACGACTTCGGCACGATTTTCATGAAGAAAATCCATGCCTACTATGATGTCAAAACTACCGAGCTGCATCGGAATAAGGTCGATAGGGAAGACGTGATTATTGAGTTCAAGCGTACAATCACGTAGGACATAATTGACAGTGACGGTTCTTCCAGTGGTAACTTCAACATCGAACGTCAAGGGGAGATGGGTGCGCTTACGATTAAGGAGCTTTTCGAATTCAAACGATACAAAACAGTTATCTGCTCCAGTATCAAATAAACACGAAGCATATATACCATTTACAAGGAACGTACCATTAACCACATTGTTGTCTGCTTGAGCCTGGCAGGCGTTGATGTTGAAAGCACGTCCGCGGGCTACTGGTTGCTGCTACTGTTGCTATTGATGTTGTTGCGGCTGCTGTTGTGGCTCTTGCTACACCACTCTGTTGGGGCACATGTTTGCAAAGTGGTTGGGATCACCACATGCAAAGCAAGCTCTAGCGTGAGCAGCGGGTGCAGGAGCTGCTTGTTGGCCCTGGGAAGCAGGAATGAGAGCTTGTGGTGCAGGAGCTTGACCTTGAGCTAGAGCTGGAGCTGGAACTTGGCAAGGACCAGTACGGCAATTAGCAGTAAAGTGGCCGTACAGGTTGAAGTGAACACAGAATCTGCAAGAAATCCCAGAAGGATGATGATAAGTACAGGTAGGGCAGAGCGGATGAGGACCAGTATATGCACGCTTGGCTGGCGGTGCATTGATCACTGAGGCCACTACTTGGCGGTTCTGGGGTTGCGGTTGAGCATAAACAGCTTGGTGCGGAGTGGCGGTAACAGCACAATTCTTGCTACTGTTGTTTTTGTTCTTTCTCTTGCGGCGGGAGGACTTTGAAGCTTGCGGTGCGGTAGGGGTTTCAGCGGTGGGAGCAGCGGTAACTTGGTAAAGATTCTTGGATGCTTTACAAAAGTAACCAGCCCTAACTCGCTTGTCGTTAATCTCGGCAACGAGCAGGAAGGTTTCCTCAATAGTTGATGTCTTCGTGGATTGCACGAAATCAGCCACACAATCCGGTAAAGCACGGATGTATTTCTTGATGGTGATTTCAAGGGTAGTAACTTGGCCCGGACAAATGATACTCAGCTGCTTGAAGTGGGCAGTTAAACCAGCGTTGTCGCCACCCTCTTGCTTGATGTGCCAGAACTCATCCTCCAGCTTCTAAAGCTCTTGGGGAGGGCATAACTCCTTCATCATGATGTCCTTCAACTCATCCCACGTAAGCCCATAGGCTGGATCATTTCCACGCTTGTTTCTTTCGGCAGTCCACCAGTCCAGAGCCCTGGACTGGAAAACACCAGTGGCATTAGCAGTGCGGAGATTATCAGGACAGCCGTTTTGGCGCAGGGTGACTTCAATAGAATCGAACCATTGAAACATGGCAGTAGGTCCATCTTCTCCGATGAATTTTTTTGGGTCCGCAGGCCTTAAACTGCTTGAAGCTAAAAGTGGCTTTAGGAGAATCAGTCATGGACTCGTCAGAGGACTTGCTAGCATTTTTCTTTCAGCTCGCTGACAATTTGCGGAATGACCTTAACCATCTGCTTTGCGACGAGAGCAGCGATGCGTTTGTCCTCAAGGTTTCGACGTGCGGTTCGGGAAGTATGCAATCCAATTGACGACATTGTCTGCAACAGACATCGGCATAGGACTCAGACGCGATATAGTCAATCTTACCTCACAACACACTTAATACTTACTAAAGCTCAGTAACACGTCTACACATAAGCACGTAAACACATAGGCACACGTATACACTTAGTCACTCAGCCCGTCATAACCATATTTTACCCTATATTTTGCACGTATTCACCTACGTATATTGCACGTATTCACCTATCCTTAGGGATGGCAAAAATACCCGAGCCCGACGGGTATACCCGAAACCCGACACAAATGGGACGGGTATACCCGATACCCGACGGGTATTGGGCCGGGTATGGGATTAGTTTTAAAAAATTTCACGGGTATGGGTCGGGTATGGGAATAGGTGATACCCGACCCGATTACCCGAAACCACATACCCGTTTACCCGAACTATATACCCGAATTTTTTAATTTTTATTTTTATTTTTTATTAACCTTTGTCTATTAGTGATTTATTTTAGTATGTTCATAATGTGAAAAACTAAATTTTCTTTTTAGTATATATATTTGATAATAGTATTTATATTTAATATGTTGTGAAGTATATACATATAAGTGTACAAGTATTATAAAGTTATTATTAATTTATGATATAACTTATATGTATGTGATATACATTTTTTGTTTATAATAGTTGTTGTATAAAATTATATAATAATTCTAATCGCAAAGAAATGTATTTGGAAATCCCAAAGTATATCTTTTAACAAACTAATGGGTATACCCAATACCCGTGGATATACTCGATACCCGACGGGTAATTACCGACAAATAACCGACGGGTATTGGGCCGGGTATGGGATACAATTTTACAACCGGGTATGGGTTTGGGATTACCAATACCCGACCCGAACCCGACCCATTGCCATTCCTACCTATCCTTCACAGCTGCGTAAAGCGATTGAGAGTTACGAGTGCGATTAGCGAGATTGCGAGTAATATAACGTTTCGAGATAGATGTGCAGTGCGAGTTGTGTGTGTTAATCAAAGAGAAAAGCGAAAAAGCGAATAAATCACCAAAAATCGAAGCAAATAAACATGTAAAACCACATAAAACACATAAAATCGATAAATCACAGAGTCAGCGGTGGCGAAATCCAGAATTGGAAACACGTAAAATCGAAAGTGGATTGTCTGGGTGCGAAGACATCGACTACCCAAAGTGATTCGACTATTCACAAGGACTTCGAGGGCACACTTTGGCCTTCTGGACTGCGCTCTCGCCTCGATTTGGGCGAACGACACGCAACCTTCCAGTTACAACGTGTCTCGAGTCATTGGAGTTCGTCGAGACTTTGGTGGGAGTATTGTAAAACCATTATATGGAGCGGAATAAGTTATCAAGGTTCGGGTTTCACCCCTATCTTAACGATTAGATTCCCGTTTAGATGAGATAGAGAGGAAAATTT
This sequence comes from Helianthus tuberosus, assembly GCA_030545235.1. Taxonomy (NCBI): domain Eukaryota; kingdom Viridiplantae; phylum Streptophyta; class Magnoliopsida; order Asterales; family Asteraceae; genus Helianthus; species Helianthus tuberosus. The sequence goes on along the minus strand of JARYGA010011771.1, from coordinate 36,129 downwards.
ACGTCAAAGTATGGGTTTCACTCCTGATTCAACGCAAATTCTCGTGTTTATAGTGAAATGCGCGTCGAACAAGCGATCCAATCGAGAGTTTGCGGTTTTCACACCTAGTCTCAATCTAATCACTCGTTCATTTCGATAATAGCGTGCAGTGTGTAGTGCTCATGCGAGAATAAGTTCGAGAAAGCGTAACATAAATAGGCTTGTGCAGAACCCCAACCAGGTTCGCACAAGGCGGTCTGTTGGTACTTAGACTATAGACTAGGTCATTTCAATTATAACCCATATGTTGTCGTGACCTGATGGCGTGCGCAAAAGTTTCATTATGAAGTCCATAGCTATACACATAGGAATTTCAGGTTGGACGAGTAAGCCAGAGGGTCTTTCTTGTTCGGCCTTGAATTTCGAACAAGTAAGGCACTTAGAAACATAGATAGCGATATCTTTCTTCGTGCCCGACCACCAGTACTTGTAGCCAAGGTCCTGGTACATCTTATCGGCACCGGAATGAATAGAATATCGAGATTTGTGGGCTTCGTCCAGTAGAATTTGTCGTAAGTTGTTGCGCTTGGGGATCCAAATTCAGTCCAGATAATGTAATATACCATTTGATTTATTCACTAACTGATCGCCATTATTGAGAATTCTTTCCTTCTTTAAAGTGCGTTCGGTAAAACAAGCATGTTGGGCATCACAGATAAGAGTCTCGAGATTATGTTGGGCGTGAACATTACGAACGCTATGCAAATAGCTTCGTCTGCTGAGGGCGTCGGCAACGACATTTGCTTTGCCAGGATGATAACAAATCTCACAGCCGTAATCATTAAGAAGTTCAACCCATTGGCGTTGACACATATTCAGTTCCTTTTGGTTTAAGATGTGTTGTAGGCTCTTATGGTCTGTGAAGACCGTACACTTGGTACCGTAAAGGTAGTGTCGCCAGATCTTCAATGGAAAAACAACTGTACCAAGCTCGAGATCGTGAGTTTTATAGTTCTTCTCGTGGATCTTGAGCTAACGAGATGCGTAGGCGATAACCTTATCCCGTTGCATGAGAACACAACCAAGACCAAGGTTCGAGGCATCGCAATAGACAATGAAGTCATCGTTTCCGTCGGGTAAAGCGAGCACGGGAGCATTGCAGTGCATATGCTTGAGAGTTCGAAAGGCAGTCTCTTGTTCAGTTCACCAAACAAAAGGCTTGTCTTCATGTGTGAGAGAAGTAAGCGGAACAGCGATTTTAGAGAATCCTTCAATAAATCGGCGATAATAGCCCGCTAGTCCGAGAAAAGAACGGACTTCAGACGGGTTCTTGGGTGTAACCCAGCTCTTAACAGCTTCGATCTTCGCGGGGTAGACGTGGATACCTTGACTATTGACAATGTGACCGAGGAATTGAACCTCCTCCAGCCAAAATTCACACTTGGAGAACTTGGCATAGAGTAGATTCCTTTGGAGCAGTTCGAGAACCAAACGTAGATGTTGTGCGTGTTCGGCTTTCGACTTAGAATAAATCAGGATATCATCGATGAACACGATGACGAAGCGGTCGAGAAAGGGTTTACACACGCGATTCATCAGATCCATGAAAACCGCGGGTGCGTTGGTTAAACCAAAGGGCATAACAACGAATTCATAGTGGCCGTATCGAGTGCGAAAAGTGGTTTTAGGTATATCCTTATCTTGGATGCGTAACTGGTGATAGCCTGAGCGTAAATCAATCTTCGAGAAACATGCAGCACCTTGCAGTTGGTCAAACAAATCATCGATTTGGGGCAAAGGATAGCGATTCTTGATAGTCAGCTTATTCAATTCCCTATAATCGATGCACATTTGGAACGATCCATCTTTCTTTTTGACGAAAAGGACAGGCGCACCCCAAGGAGAGGTGCTAGGGATAATGAAGCCTTTGTCAAGCAATTCCTGGAGTTGACTCGAGAGTTCGCGCATTTCGGACGGAGCGAGGCGATAAGGAGCTTTAGCAACTGGATTTGCTCCAGGAATGAGATCAATACGAAAGTAGATATCATGACTCGGAGGTAAACCAGGTAAATCATTAGAAAAGACGTTAAGAAAATCATGAACCACAGGCACTTTGTCCATTGCCTTAACTTTGTTTTTCTCCGCTACTACAATGTCCGCCAAGAAAGCTTGGTATTCCTTGCGGAGATACTTGCTAGCCTGGACACACGACATAAGTTGGAGTTTCTTCGATGCGACTTCACCGTAAACACACAATTGGTCACCATCAGTGAGCGAGAAACGAATCATTTTATCGAAGCAAAGGACTTCAGCATGATTTTCACAATGAAAATCCATGCCGTCAAAACTACCGAGCTGCATCGGAATAAGGTCGATAGGGAAGACGTGATTGTTGAGTTCAAGCGTACAATCAAGTAGGACAGAATTGACAGCGACGGTTCTTCCAGTGGCAACTTCAACATCGAACGTTGAGGGGAGATGGGTGTGCTTACGATTAAGGAGCTTTTCAAATTCAAATGATACAAAATAGTTATCTGCTCCATTATCAAATAAACACGAAGCATATATACCATTTATAAGGAACGTACCATTAACCACGTTGTTGTCTGCTTGAGCCTGGCGGGCGTTGATGTTGAAAGCACGTCCGCGGGCTGCTGGCTGCTGCTGCTGCTGAGGCTGAGGCTGCTGTTGTTGATGTCGTTGCGGCTGCTACTGTGGCTCTTGCTTCACCACTCTGTTGGGGCACATGTTTTCAAAGTGGTTGGGATCACCACATGCAAATCAAGCTCTAGCGTGAGCAGCGGGTGTAGGACCTGCTTGTTGGCCCTAGGGAGTAGGAAGGAGAGCTTGTGGTGCCGGAGCTTGACCTTGAGCTGGAGCTGGAGCTTTGCGAGGACCGGTACGGAAATTAGCAGTAAAGTGGCCGTACAGATTGCAGTGAACACAGAATCTGCAAGCAATCCCAGTAGGATGATGATAAGTACAGGTAGGGCAGAGCGGGTGAGGACAAGTATATGCACACTTGGCTGGCGGTGCATTGGTCAATGGGGCCGCTACTTGGCGGTTCTGGGGTTGCGGTTGAGCAGAAACAGCTTGGAGCAGAGCGACGGTAATAGCACAGTTCTTGCTACTGTTGTTGTTGTTCTTTCTCTTGCGGCGGGAGGACTTTGAAGCATGCGGTGCGGTAGCGATTTCAGCGGTGGGAGCAGCGGTAACTTGGTGAAGATTCTTGGAGGCTTTATCAAAGTAACCATCCCTAACTCGCTTGTCGTTAAACTCGGCAGCGAGCAGGAAGGTTTCCTCAATAGTTGATGTCTTCGCGGCTTGCACGAAATCAGCCACACAATCCGGTAAAGCACAGATGTATTTCTCGATGGTGATTTCAGGGGTAGTAACTTGGCCCGGACAAATGATACTCAGCTGCTTGAAGCGGGCAGTTAAACCAGTGTTGTCGCCACCCTCTTGCTTGATGTGCCAGAACTCGTCCTCCAGCTTCTGAAGCTCGTGGGGATGGAGGAACTCCTTCATCATGATGTCCTTCAACTCATCCCACGTAAGCCCATAGGCTGCATCATTTCCACGCTTGTTTCTTTCGGCAGTCCATCAGTCCAGAAGCCTGGACTGGAAAACGCCAGTGGCGTTTATAGTGCGGAGATTATCAAGACAGCCACTTTGGAGCAGGGTGACTTCAATAGAATCGAACCATTGAAACATGGCTGTAGGTCCATCTTCTCCGGTGAATTCTTTGGGTCCTCAGGCCTTAAACTGCTTGAACCTAAAAGTGGCTTTAGGAGAATCAGTCCTGGACTCGTCAAAGGACTTGCTAGCATTTTCATTCAGCTCGCTGACAATTTGCGGAATGACCTTAGCCATCTGCTTTGCGACGAGAGCAGCGATGCGTTTGTCCTCAAGGTTTCGACGTGCGGTTCGGGAAGTATGCGATCCAAATGACGACATTGTCTGCAACAGACATCGCCATAGGTCTCAGACGCGATATAGTCAATCTTACCTCACAACACACTTAATACTTACTAAAGCTCAGTAACACGTCTACACATAAGCACGTAATCAGGCAGGGCACGTAAACACATAGGCACACGTATACACTTAGTCACTCAGCCTGTCGTAACCATATTTACCCAATATTTTGCACGTATTCACCTACATATATTGCACGTATTCACCTATCCTTCACAGCTGCGTAAAGCGATCGAGAGTTACGAGTGCGATTAGCGAGATTGCGAGTAATATATCGTTTCGAGATAGATGCGCAGTGCGAGTTGTGTGTGTTGATCAAAGAGAAAAGCGAAAAGCGAATAAATCACCAAAAATCGAAACACATAAACATGTAAAACCACATAAAACACATAAAATCCCACAACTTGAATGTAACACCCCGTGTTTTCACGAATGAAAGTCAAAGTCAAGGTCAAGTCAACGACCGATTTCGCGCAACTTGAATCGTAGAAATGTTTTTATTTTAATTATATTATGTGGAGTAAGTGTCGTACATTGCAATAATCGACTCATATTAATCGTATTTCAATCGACCTACGACTGTGAATGATAGGAAGTAACAATGCGATAAAGTTAACTAAGCTATGCTAATCGAATCGACATCAAATCGTAACTCGAGCTACGTATTTTACTCGTCACTATACGTGTGTGTGTGCCTTACGTGTTACCTGTGCATGTTCATTTTATGTTATGTTGTGATAATCAAGCGAACTCAATCGAACTCGAAGTCTAACTCGAATGTAAACGAACCCGAACCCGAATTCCGAGTCGAACCATATAAGAAGTAGTTGGGACTGAAAGTAATTTGACTAGGAAACCCTATCGAATCGCTCGAAAACCGAAGCCGAAGCGTTGTCGCACCGAACGCACCAAATCAGGCGACATCCGAACGGATGGTCAATCCGCACGGATTGCCAATCCGCACGGATGACCAATCCGGACGGATAGCCTATCCGGGTTACGTGCCATCCGCACGGCTCACCCTTTCCCCCTTTAGCATCCTATAAATACACGGGTCACTCTCCAACTTTTCCACTTTTGGCAAGTGACGTCCGAACCGCACGCATTCTTCACTTTTTCTCAGATTTCTCTCAATCCAGGTAAGATCTTGCACTAATTCTTGTACATTCTTGATCACTACACAATTCTACACCTTTTCATCTTTCAAATCTCAACTTTTAACCATGAAATCATCAAGATTTGAGGTATCCTCGGGTGACGTCACCATGAAGTTCTTATGAACTTCAAGCTTGACCTCATTCCACCAAGAATAACTCAGATCTGAACGATTTCCATAAGATTTCACAACAACTTCACCTAAATCTAAGCTTTTCTAAGGATAAGAGAGTTGAAAGAAATAAACCTAAGTTCTCTCCTTCTTTTACCCTTAAGATCGGTACGAATCTGATCGGTTCTAGTCTCTACTCGATAATAGTGTTGCACTAGTCCTAGATCTGGATTCTACCCACCAGACACCTGATTTCGGGGTCAACCGGAACGACCGTTCTGAGTCGCCTAGGGTGGTTCCTGACCGGTCTAGTCGTGCGGGTGAGAATACAACTCCAAGTGGTTACCACGCAATCAGAACGTCTCGATAAACGACAACAGAAACCAAGAGTAGACGAACGGAACAATCAGACCAGGGACTGTCCGCACGGACAAGCTGTCCGCACGGACAGGCTATACGGACGGATTGTCACCCGGACGAGCTACCCTTGGGACCCACTTTCCAAACAAGGTTTGAGTATCGACGAATGAGCAATCCGGACGGACGACCTCTGAATGGATTACTCTTCGGATCATGAGATACTAAGGCCTTGAAACAAATTCCAACATGTTCATCCGCATGGACAGGTTGCCCGTACGGACAGACTATCCGGACGGACTGTCACTGTCCGCACAAGTAAGCTATCCGGACGGATGGTCACTATCCGCACGGATTACCATCCGGGCGGATTACCTAATCTACTTAGTGACTCAGCCTTAAAGACGTTGTCCGCACGGACGGCCATCCGGACGGATTGTTGTCCGCGCGACCGGCTTGAAGGGTAGAGGTACTTAGGTGTTTTCTAAATGATACAACGAAAACTCCAAAGCACAAGCCATCATACACAAACACATCCTTAACTTAGGAAGAAACAACCCACTGGAACGTTTATCCGCACGAACAACTTGTCCGTACGGATAAGCAATCCGCATGAGCGACTAGTCGGCACGGATTATCATCCGCACGGACAGCTCGCCCGCACGGACAGCTTATCCGAATGGGTCACCATCCGCACGGATTACCATCCGTACGGATAGTTCACTCGCACGGATGACTCCCTCTCACGGATAGCTGATCCGCACGATCAGTTATCCTACCCGCTCTCACCTTGTACTGTTTTACGCGCCACTTATCGTTACGTTATCGAATCTATTCAGGCTAACCGTACTCGCTGAAAAGCGCTCCCTTCAATCCATAATCGCTGTGAGTATACTCGAACCCTTTTTGCTTTAGCACTTTTGGGTGTTACATACGTTACGAATATTCAAACTACAACTATCACACTACTCAAGCTATTTTAACGCTAAACCATTTATGCATGTTATACGTGGCTTATGAATGCTTGTTGTTATGTTTACACATGGAATGTTGTCTACCTGCCTTAGCAACGATAGTACTATAGTTTGGACTCAGCACCCGTTCACACGGGGGTTGTTAAGGATCATTTACTTGCATGGATTATAGTGGTAATCATGTATTGCGAACTGCCTCGGGCAGTCAACCCGCAGTCATTGGTATCGATGGGTCTATGTCGATAACTAACGTGCTTCATTTCACTATGTGTACGTGCTGGTTATGTGTAAACGAATTCGAACTCTATTATGCTATTATCAAACTTGTATGCTCACTTTTCATTATATGTATTGACTTTATTTCAACGTATGTGACATGTGCTTAGGTTGCTTGTTTGCTCTTTGTGCTGTGATGAAATCGAAGCTAGGAACTGGAGTCCTAGAAACCAACGAATAAATTAGTTATGTTTAAATCTGAGTTGTCGGAACAGGATATTTGTCTTGATGCTTGTCTGTAATAATTATTTAACTATTTGAGATACGGTATGGGACGTATTATTTAATTAAATGGTAATGATAGTTGTTATGGAAACTTCTGGACAATCTGTTTCGCTCAGTGCCATGCCCCGATGATTCCGCCATCGGTTGGGGTGTGACAGATTGGTATCAGAGCCATAACTATAGGGAATTAGGCAAGACTCGACCTAGTCCGGGTCGAAGTCTTAGAGACCTAGTCTATAGTTAAGAACCAACAGACCAACTCACGCGTATGCGTAAACTCGCCACTATCACTCGCTCTTTTCTATCACCGCACTCAAATTTTCAAGTTATGAACAGGTAATGAGGCCGAGAATAGGTGTGAAAACCGCAAACTCTCGACTAAAGTTGCCTAATCAGCTTGTGTTTTAGCTACAAACGAGGAGAATCATACCAAATTAGGAGTGAAATCCATATTTTGATGAATAATCTCCTCAAATTTTATCAAAAACAAGGACAGAAGTTGCAAGACAGGGGTGAAACCCTAACCTTGACGACTCATCCTGCTTTTATACAAAAACTCCCACCAAAGTTTCGATGGACTCCAGCGATCTAAAGACACAATATAACCAATGGGAATTGCGCCAACGCCCAAGAATCGAGGCAAAGGCATAGTCCTGGAGGTAATTGTGCACACAGGATCCTTGCGAATAGTCGAGCCACTTTGGTTAGTCGAAGTCTACTAGCCACAGACAATCTACCCTTGATTTATCAACTCTTATGAAGATTTTATGTGTTTTCTGCTTATTTATTTGCGTTTTGAGGTACTATAGGTTTCGACGCAACACTATTGCTTCTGCTAAAACACAAAACCCACACAACTCATCGCTAACAAATCAACAATAGAGGCATTCAGAATGCTCGTGTATACCTCTAGTGACTAAGGCATGTGTGATCTGCTACTGTGCTTACATGTTTAGGAATACTGTGATTATGTGCTCTATGTGCTTATGTGATTTCGTGCAAATTCTATGATTTTGTGACTATATGCGTTTACATAGTACGTGTTACTGAGCTCTAGTAGTAGTAGACGTGTGAGGTGAGATTCGAATACATGTGTTGAGATTCCGTGGCGATGTCTATTGCAGACAATGTCGTCTGGATCTCGTCATACGCTCTCTCGTCAGGAAAAGAGGACAGCCGCCTTGCTTCCATCATCGCGAAAAGTGTGGCAAAGGCTGTGAGCAATGCCTATGAGAATGCCAGCAAATCATCCGAGGAGTCGAGGACTGAAGGTCCTAAAGCTGTTACAAGACCTTTCAGTTTCAAACAATTCAAGTCATGTGGGCCGAAAGAATTCACAGGCGAAGGAGGTCCTACTGCACTATTCCACTGGTTTGACTCTATCGAGGTTACTCTGCGACAAAGTGGTTGCCCTGATGACCTTCGAACTCTGAACGCTACCGGCGTCTTCCAGTCCCGTGCTCTAGACTGGTGGACGGCCGAGAGGAACAAGCGAGGGAACGATGCAACCTACGGGTTGTCGTGGGACGAGCTCAAGGAAGTCATGCTAGAGGAATTCTGCCCTCCTCACGAACGTCAAAAGCTCGAAGATGAATTCTGGCACATACATCAGAAGGATGGAGACAATGCTGGTCTTACTGCTCGCTTCAAACAGCTCAACATTATCTGTCCCGACCAGGTCAAGACTCCTGAGATGACCATCAAGAAGTACATCCGAGCTTTGCCCGACTGCGTTGCTGATTTCGTGCAAGCGGCTAAGACTACCACGATCGAGGAAACCTATCTGCTGGCCGCCGAGATCAATGATAAAAGGGTTAAGGCTGGGGTATGGGATAAGACCTCCAAGCATCTGCATCAAGCCACCACTACCGCACCGACTGCTGAACCTACCTCATCAAGCAACAAGAGAAAGAACAAGAGAAAGAACAGCTCCACCAACAAGAACTGTGCGATTACTACTGCACCGATCCAAGATGTACCTGCCCAACAGCGTCAAGTAGCGGCACCTGTGGCCAACGCACCGCCTGCAAAGCGTGCATATACTGGACCACACCCGCTCTGCCCTACTTGCACCTATCATTACCCGACAGCTATTCAATGCTGCTTCTGTGCTCATTGCAATGTCTACGGCCACTTTACTGCCAACTGCCGTATTCGCCAAGCTCCTGCCAATCAAGCTCTACTTGCTGCCCCACAGGGTCAAGAAGCTCTTCCGGCACCCGCAGTCAAAGCCAGAGCATGCTTCACGTGTGGCGACCCGAATCATTTCGCCAACATGTGCCCGAACAGGGTAGTGAAACAAGAACCGCAACAGCAGCAACTACAGCAGCAGCAACAACAGGCCGCACGCGCCAGAACTTTCAATCTCAACGTGCGTCAAGCCCAGGCCGACAACAACGTGGTCAATGGTACATTCCTTGTGAATGGTATTTATGCTTCATGTTTGTTTGATACTGGAGCCGATAATTGCTTTGTGTCGCTCGAATTTGAGAAACTCCTTAGTCGTAAACATTCCCGACTCTCCTCTGCATTCGATGTCGAAGTCGCTACCGGAAGAACCGTCGCTGTAAATTCTGTTATTCGTAATTGCACTCTCGAGCTCAACAATCACATTTTCCCAATCGACCTCATTCCGATGCAACTAGGAAGCTTTGATGTCATAGTAGGCATGGACTTCCTTCGAGAAAACCATGCCGAAGTTGTGTGCTTCGATAAGATGATTCGTTTTTCGCTCGCAAATGGTGATTCTTTGCGCGTTTATGGTGATACTACTTCGAAGGGTCTCAAGCTTATGTCATGCCTATAAGCTAGCAAGTATCTCCGCAAGGAATACAGGGCTTTCTTGGCTAACGTCGTAGCAGCGGAGAAGGAAGGAAAAGAAAGAGAAGAAGGAAGTAAAAGACGTTCCTGTGGTTCGAGAATTTCCTAATGTTTTTCCAGAGGATCTTCCCGGACTACCTCCAAAGCGCGATATTGATTTTCGCATTGATCTCATTCCTGGAGCAAATCCCATTGCCAGAGCTCCTTACCGACTCGCGCCGTCCGAAATGCGCGAACTCTCAACCCAACTCCAAGAATTACTTGAGAAAGGCTTTATTCGCCCGAGCACCTCTCCTTGGGGCGCACCAGTCCTTTTCGTCAAAAAGAAGGACGGGTCGTTCCGGATGTGCATCAACTACCGGGAATTGAATAAGTTGACTATCAAGAACCGCTATCCTCTGCCTCGAATCGACGATTTGTTTGACCAACTACAAGGCGCTACGTGTTTCTCGAAGATCGATCTACGTTCAGGATATCATCAGCTGCGTATACAGGAGGAGGATATACCCAAGACCGCATTCCGTACTCGTTACGGCCATTATGAATTCGTCGTCATGCCTTTTGGCCTAACAAACGCACCAGCAGTCTTCATGGATCTGATGAATCGAGTGTGTAAACCATATCTCGACCGTTTCGTCATCGTGTTCATCGACGATGTCTTGATCTATTCCAAAACGAGAGCCGAACACGCTCAACATCTACGTTTGGTCCTCGAGTTACTCCAGGGGAACCAACTCTACGCCAAATTCTCCAAGTGCGAGTTTTGGTTGGGGGAGGTTCAGTTTCTGGGTCACATTGTAAATAGTCAGGGTATTCACGTCGATCCTGCGAAGATTGAAGCTGTTAAGAGCTGGGTTACGCCTAAGAACCCGTCTGAGGTCCGCTCCTTTCTCGGGCTAGCGGGCTACTATCGACGATTTATCGAAGGATTCTCGAAGATTGTTGTACCCCTTACCACTCTCACGCATAAGGACCAGCCTTTTGTCTGGGGGACCAAACAAGAGTCTGCCTTTCAAACCCTCAAACACATGCTTTGCAATGCTCCTGTTCTCACACTACCCGACGGAAACAATGATTTCATTGTCTACTGTGATGCTTCCAACCTTGGTCTCGGTTGTGTCCTTATGCAATGAGACAAGGTCATAGCTTACGCATCTCGACAGCTCAAAATCCACGAGAAGAACTATACAACCCATGATCTCGAGCTAGGCGCGGTTGTTTTTGCATTAAAGATTTGGCGACACTACCTGTATGGTACAAGGTGTATGATTTTCACCGATCATAAGAGCCTACAACACATCTTTAATCAGAGGGAACTAAATATGCGTCAACGCCGATGGGTAGAACTTCTCAACGATTACGACTGTGAGATTCGTTATCACCCAGGCAAGGCAAATGTTGTTGCCGACGCACTTAGCAGACGGAGCTACCTGCTTAGCACTCGAAATGTTCAAGCCCAGCACAACCTCGAAGCTCTCATCCGCGACGCCCAACATGCGTGTTTCAACGAACGCACTTTGAAGAAGGAAAGAATCTACCACGATGGAGCCCAACTTGTGAGTAAATCAAATGGGATATTCCACTTCTTAGACCGAATTTGGATTCCCAAGCGAACCGATTTGCGACAGATTATCATGGATGAAGCCCACAAATCCCGATACTCTATCCATCCCGGTGCTGACAAAATGTACCATGATCTTCGCTATAGGTACTGGTGGCCGGGTATGAAACGGGATATCGCTCTCTACGTCGAAAAATGCCTAACATGTGCTAGAATCAAGGCTGAACATCAAAGACCCTCTGGCTTGCTCGAACAACCACCAATTCCCATGTGGAAGTGGGAGAGCATAGCTATGGATTTCGTAACCAAGCTTCCAACCACGTCATCAGGTCACGACAGCATTTGGGTTGTTATTGACCGTTTGACTAAATCAGCACACTTTCTGCCAATACGAGAAGACTACAAGGTAGAACGATTAGCCCGAATCTACACCGACGAGATCATTTGTCGACATGGGACGCCTCGTGACAACATCTCTGATCGTGATGCTTGGTTTACTTCACGATTGTGGGAAACATTCCAAACGGCACTCGGTACAACGCTTAATCTAAGTACTGCGTTCCACCCACAAACCGACGGTCAGACTGAAAGAACGATTCGTACCCTTGAAGACATGCTCCGTTCGTGTGTTCTAGACTTCGGTGGTAATTGGGATAGACACCTTCCGTTGGTCGAATTCTCGTATAACAACAGCTACCAGGCTAGCATCCAGATGGCACCTTTCGAGGCCTTATACGGAAGAAGATGTCGATCGCCTATTGTGTGGCACGAGATAGGTCACTCGCAACTAACCGGTCCGGAGCTGCTACAAGAAACGACAGACAAAATTTTCCAAATTCGAGACAACTTAGCGAAAGCTCGAGATCGACAGAAAGTTTACGCCGATAAAAAGCGCAAGCCCCGTGAATATGGCGTTGGTGACTACGTACTCCTAAAGGTATCACCTTGGAAGGGTGTAGTCCGATTCGGCAAGAAGGGGAAACTCGCGCCTCGATATGTTGGACCTTTTAAGATTCTGGAAAGGATCGGAAAAGTCGCCTACAGACTCGAATTACCAGAGGAACTTAGCAATGTCCACCCGACTTTCCACGTGTCAAACCTCCGAAAGTGCATCGCCGACCACGACTTACATGTTCCTTTGGACGATCTACAAGTGAACGAAACATTACACTTCGTGGAGAAACCTGTCGAAATCATGGATCGCCAAACCAAAGAACTCAGGCGCTCACGCATTCCTATTTTGAAGGTCCGGTGGGAAGGCAAACGAGGCGCGGAGTTCACTTGGGAACTCGAAAGCCACATGAAGGCAAGATATCCACAGTTGTTTAATTAAGAAATTTGTAGACTTATAGATCAGGTGTTTTCGCACAACATATCCGAGTCTTAGCAATTTTATCCGTAAAAAGTTGTTTAATTTGGCGATTTTCGGAGAAAAACATGATGAATATAAAAGATGAAGAAATTGGTCAAATCTGAGTGTGTTTAATCATCACAATTGATCACCTGCTCAGACACCACTTGTAGGATCGGTTTTGACTCCGTTACGATTTTGATTAGTCACACACGTTCACGGATTCCGCACGTCTCCGAGCCAACAAATATCCGCGCGAATAGGCTAAACAACAAGTCAATACGGATATGTTATCCGCACGGATTGCCATCCGTACGGTGAACATCAACAGCAACATTCAACATTTTTCTAACAAAATTCAAATTTCTCACAAATGGCTTCGAATTAAGATCTGAAACTTTATAGGCTTTTAGATCAGACAATTTCGCATAACATATCCAAAAATCAGCGATTTCCATCTGTAAAAGTCGATTTATCTGACGATTCTCAGTGGTCCAAACGAAGGACTCTCACATGTGATCCACGGTTAGTTACGGCTTTCAGCTTAATTTCGGGACGAAATTCCCTAAACAAGGGGAGGCTGTAACACCCCGTGTTTTCACGAATGAAAGTCAAAGTCAAGGTCAAGTCAACGACCGATTTCGCGCAACTTGAATCGTAGAAATGTTTTTATTTTAATTATATTATGTGGAGTAAGTGTCGTACATTGCAATAATCGACTCATATTAATCGTATTTCAATCGACCTACGACTGTGAATGATAGGAAGTAACAATGCGATAAAGTTAACTAAGCTATGCTAATCGAATCGACATCAAATCGTAACTCGAGCTACGTATTTTACTCGTCACTATACGTGTGTGTGTGCCTTACGTGTTACCTGTGCATGTTCATTTTATGTTATGTTGTGATAATCAAGCGAACTCAATCGAACTCGAAGTCTAACTCGAATGTAAACGAACCCGAACCCGAATTCCGAGTCGAACCATATAAGAAGTAGTTGGGACTGAAAGTAATTTGACTAGGAAACCCTATCGAATCGCTCGAAAACCGAAGCCGAAGCGTCGTCGCACCGAACGCACCAAATCAGGCGACATCCGAACGGATGGTCAATCCGCACGGATTGCCAATCCGCACGGATTGCCAATCCGCACGGATGACCAATCCGCACGGATAGCCTATCCGGGTTACGTGCCATCCGCACGACTCACCCTTTCCCCCTTTAGCATCCTATAAATACACGGGTCACTCTCCAACTTTTCCACTTTTGGCAAGTGACGTCCGAACCGCACGCATTCTTCACTTTTTCTCAGATTTCTCTCAATCCAGGTAAGATCTTGCACTAATTCTTGTACATTCTTGATCACTACACAATTCTACACCTTTTCATCTTTCAAATCTCAACTTTTAACCATGAAATCATCAAGATTTGAGGTATCCTCGGGTGACGTCACCATGAAGTTCTTATGAACTTCAAGCTTGACCTTATTCCACCAAGAATAACTCAGATCTGAACGATTTCCATAAGATTTCACAACAACTTCACCTAAATCTAAGCTTTTCTAAGGATAAGAGAGTTGAAAGAAATAAACCTAAGTTCTCTCCTTCTTTTACCCTTAAGATCGGTACGAATCTGATCGGTTCTAGTCTCTACTCGATAATAGTGTTGCACTAGTCCTAGATCTGGATTCTACCCACCAGACACCTGATTTCGGGGTCAACCGGAACGACCGTTCTGAGTCGCCGACAGGCCAAGTTAGGGTGGTTCCTGACCGGTCTAGTCGTGCGGGTGAGAATACAACTCCAAGTGGTTACCACGCAATCAGAACGTCTCGATAAACGACAACAGAAACCAAGAGTAGACGAACGGAACAATCAGACCAGGGACTGTCCGCACGGACAAGCTGTCCGCACGGACAGGCTATACTGACGGATTGTCACCCGGACAAGCTACCCTTGGGACCCACTTTCCAAACAAGGTTTGAGTATCGACGAATGAGCAATCCTGACGGACGACCTCTGAATGGATTACTCTTCGGATCATGAGATACTAAGGCCTTGAAACAAATTCCAACATGTACATCCGCACGGACAGGTTGCCCGTACGGACAGACTATCCGGATGGACTGCCACTGTCCGCACAAGTAAGCTATCCGGACGGATGGTCACTATCCGCACGGATTACCATCCGAGCGGATTACCTAATCTACTTAGTGACTCAGCCTTAAAGACGTTGTCCGCACGGACTGCCATCCGGACGGATTGTTGTCCGCGCGACCGGATTGAAGGGTAGAGGTACTTAGGTGTTTTCTAAATGATACAACGAAAACTCCAAAGCACAAGCCATCATACACAAACACATCCTTAACTTACGAAGAAACAACCCACTTGAACGTTTATCTGCACGAACAACTTGTCCGTACTGATAAGCAATCCGCACGAGCGACTAGTCCGCACGGATTATCATCCACACGGACAGCTCGCCCGCACGGACAGCTTATCCGGATGGGTCACCATCCGCACGGATTACCATCCGTACGGATAGTTCACTCGCACGGATGACTCCCTCTCACGGATAGCTGATCCGCACGATCAGTTATCCTACCCGCTCTCACCTTGTACTGTTTTACGCGCCACTTATCGTTACGTTATCGAATCTATTCAGGCTAACCGTACTCGCTGAAAAGCGCTCCCTTCAATCCATAATCGCTGTGAGTATACTCGAACCCTTTTTGCTTTAGCACTTTTGGGTGTTACATACGTTACGAATATTCAAACTACAACTATCACACTACTCAAGCTATTTTAATGCTAAACCATTTATGCATGTTATACGTGGCTTATGAATGCTTGTTGTTATGTTTACACATGGAATGTTGTCTACCTGCCTTAGCAACGATAGTACTATAGTTTGGACTCAGCACCCGTTCACACGGGGGTTGTTAAGGATCATTTACTTGCATGGATTACAGTGGTAATCATGTATTGCGAACTGCCTCGGGCAGTCAACCCGCAGTCATTGGTATCGATGGGTCTATGTCGATAACTAACGTGCTTCATTTCACTATGTGTACGTGCTGGTTATGCGTAAACGAATTCGAACTCTATTATGCTATTATCAAACTTGTATGCTCACCTTTACATTTTATGTATTGACTTTATTTCAACGTATGTGACAGGTGCTTAGGTTGCTTGTTTGCTCTTTGTGCTGTGATGAAATCGAAGCTAGGAACTGGAGTCCTAGAAACCAACGAATAAATTAGTTATGTTTAAATCTGAGTTGTCGGAACAGGATATTTGTCTTGATGCTTGTCTGTAATAATTATTTAACTATTTGAGATACGGTATGGGACGTATTATTTAATTAAATGGTAATGATAGTTGTTATGTAAACTTCTGGACAATCTGTTTCGCTCAGTGCCATGCCCCGATGATTCCGCCATCGGTTGGGGTGTGACACAGAACCCCAACCGGGTTCGCCCAAGGCGGTCTGTTGGTACTTAGACTATAGACTAGGTCGTTTCTAAGACATCGACCCGGACTAGGTCGAGTCTTGCCTAATTCCTTATAGTTATGGCTTTGATACCAATCTGTCACACCCCAACCGATGGCGGAAACATCGGGGTGCAGCACTGAGCGAAACAGATTGTCTAGGAGAAATCCATAACGACTAATTTACCAGATAATTTAATATTATGTCCCATACCATAAATTATCCAAATAAGGAGGTTATTACAGACATAGATATCTCAAGACAAAACATTGTTCCGACAGCTCAAAATATTAATTGTTCGTTTCTAGACTCTTCCTAGCTTGATTCCACAAAAGCAAGGAAAAGCACAGCATCCTAAACACCTGTCACATACGTTAAAATAGAGGTCAATACACATAGTGTAAAGGTGAGCATACAAGTTTAATAGTATAATAGATTTCGAAAGCGTTTACGCATAACCAGCATGTAACATGTAGCTAAGTGAAGCTAGTAGGTTATCGTCAATGAAATATGAACAGACGTGACTGCGAGTTGTAGAATGCGCAACACATATCACCACCTTGACACGTGAAGAAAAGCCCTTAGCAACCCCTGTCCACGACAGGTGCTGAGTCCAAACTATAATACTATCGTTGCTAAGGTGTCAGGAAACAATCACTGTGTAAACATAACATACATGCATTCATCGAGTAACACGTATAACACGCAATAACGGTTAGCGTATAAAAGTGTTGCGTTGTGTGATCGATGTGGGTTGATATAGGTAACGTATGTAACACCCAAAAGTGCGTAAAGCAAAAAGGGATCGAGTATACTCACAGATCGTGTTTAGTAAATAAACACTCTCTTGGATTGAAGGGAGCGCTGAGAGATTAGCCTGAACAGTTAACGATAGCATAAGCGATGAACGGCGCATAAAATGGTGTAAGTGACTGAGTGACGAATGGTCATCCGGTCGGATAACAATCCGTATGGATGGCCATTCGATCGGATGACAATCTGGACGGATGGTCATCTGGTCGGATGGCCATTCGGTCAGATTGCCACTCATTTGGGTAGGATGTGTTTGTGTATGATGGCTTTGAAGTTTTCGTTGTAGCATTTTAAAATCAAAGAAGTATCTATACCTTTCAGGTCGTCCGGTCGAATGATCGTTCGATCGGATAGCGATCCGTCCAGCGAGACATTTTCTCAGAGAACAAGTTCACAGCAGGATTGTTCATTCGATCGGATGGTCATCCGATCGGATGACAATCCACTGGGACTGATATGTTTTGAAAGTTTGTAAAAAGTTTAAGTGTTGGGGCCAAATGTCATCCGATCGGAGTGTCGTTCGATCGGATGATCCGATCGGACGGCAATCCGTTTGGTGACTTGGTCGTTTTGAAATTTGTTAAGCTTGAAAATCTGCGGTTTGATCGAGACGGTATGACAACGTGTTAAACAATGGGAACCCATCAAGTCCGAGTCATCCGATCGAAGTGGGAATAACCCCAGTCTGATCAGTTAATGGTTCTTAATGGTTGTTCATGTTCAACCCGCTAAGTTGGTTATCTCGTTGATAGAAATCAGATCTCAGACTGGCACATCACTAGAGAATGAGTGGAAGGCCTGAATGAGCTCCGATTCTATCGGTTTTGAGTACAAGAGTGTAAAAGAGTTGAAAGAAAGTTACGAAAACATCTTTTAATCCTTATAAATCGTGAAAATTTTTAGTTTTATGCTAAATCAGTGTTTAAACATGTTGAAATCCCTTAGATCTGAGTTGTTCTCGGTGGAATGAGGCCAAATCTTGAAGTTCATAAAAAACCCCATAATGACATCATCCTAGAACACCTCAAATCAACTGATTTCTTGGTGAAAATTTAAGATTCAAAGGTGAAGATGATGAAGAAGTGTGTGTAGATGATAGATGTACAAGATTTGAGTTGAAAACTTACAAGGATCGCGAGAAATCAAGGGAAGAGAGGGCTGGAAGTCGAAAGGTCGCACCAGAGCTGTCACATCACTGTTTGTGATGTGACAGGTGCTATTTATAAATGCCAAAAGAGGAAGGGAGATGCACAAGTGACGGATCGGATGGCAACCTGATCGGATGGCCATCTGACGGATCACATCACTGGTTTTCGCGTCTTTGTTTCGTGCGTTGAGCGTTGCGATGCGTTGCAAGTAAGCGTTGCGATAGTATTAAACATTAATTACACAAATAACTTAACTAACATACAGCAACATAATTAACCTTGCATCTCGAGTTTGCGATGAGATTGCGTTGCGATAGAGGTGCGATTGTGTTTTTTATTAATCACCACCAACATAAAGTAAACATGCACAAGTAACACATAAACGGCACATGCACGTAAAACAATATACAGAACCTATAATTAAAGTTGCGAATGCGATTGCAATGCGATTAGCGATAAAGCGATAATTAGATTAGCGATTAACAGGCGATTAAACCTCGATTGCTATAGATACTCCACATAATACAACTAAAGTCAGCAAATAATAGAATTCGATTACAAGTCAAGGTGTACAATCAATAGTTAAGTAAGGAGTGACAGATCGCAATTAGCAATCTTTTATTCCTTTGACTTTGACTTGCACTTTGACTTTCGAAAGGCGGGTTGTTACAGTTTCACTACCTAATTTACTACCATATGTTTTCGTTCATAGGGGTAAATTCGAATCAATTCGATAGACGTTTTCTGGAAGAAGCTTGATTCAAGCCGGCTAGGAGTGGGATTAAAGATATCGATGTAGACGTGGAGTTTGAAAAACTCAAAAAAACAAATCAATCCAACACCTCCTGAAGTGAAGAAGAGCTACCTGAAAAAATTTAGACAAATCTTCATGCCAGGAAACAATACCAAAAACCTTTTGTTGTTCAAAATGAACACCCGTGGTCGTCCAACATTAAAGACGCAAGAACAAAGGACGGAAGAAGATGCAAGAAAACACTCGTATATACCGTCCGAAGAAAGTTGGTTCGACGGCTCATACGATCTTCCTCGTCACAGCGCGTACGCATCATCCCAAGACTCTCGAAGACAGAAAAAACAACAACCGCTTAACCTTCACCCCGATTTCCCAAATATCATGTTGGGTCGTAAGTCGGATATAGCTATCGGGAACTATGGATCTCAAATTCCAAAAGTGTTTCACCCATATATCTCGAAGATAAAGGATGTGAAATCGGATGGTCACTGTGGGTTTTGATCAGTAGCTGTGGGGTTAGGACAGAAACAAACAAAGTATATGTCTATCCGGCGACAACTTTTGTTGGAGATGCGTAAAAACGAGGGTTTTTGGAGGCAAGTCTTCGATCTTTAAAATGTAGGACATTACGAGGAGCTGTACAACAGGATAAGTTTTGAGGGAGTGGGTAGGGCAGAGCCCAAAAATTATATGCTGATGCCTGAGATGGGATTTCTTATTGCTCAAAGATATGGTGTGATTGTTCACACGTTGGACATTCGTGGCAGCGACACAGTTTTCCCTCTATTGGGCGGTTCGGATGAAGCTGAGGAGCCTCATCAAGTGGTTGCGATTGTGTTCGTCGACGGTGGACATTTCATCCACATAACACTTGAAGGTTCCTACCCAATGCCTCCCCCGAACTATATTTGGAATTTAAAAAGAATAGAGAGGGCAACAGCCTGGCATGACAGATACAAGGATCGAATCGACGCATATGAAAGGCTAATGTGCCCACCCGTTGGCATTAATCTTTTCCCAGATGTTCAAGATATAGATTAAGTATGTATAATTGTAATCCTATTAAAGCAGTTATAATCCAAAAGTGTGTTTGTGATTGTTATTGTTAAAAATATGCCATAATACAAAAAAATGCATATCCAACATTCAAACGATGCCTGCATATATCAACATTTATATTTTGGTATTAATATGATTTTATTAGAAACCGAATTGGTTCAAATACGTACTTGAAAGTGTATAGCATGTAATATGTAATATTTAACAACTTTTGCTAATATAAATTTTATTAGAAACCGAATTGGTTCAAATACGTACTTGAAATCAACTGGAAGATACATAAAATCGACTACCAAACGAATAGTCTTTCCCACCTTTTCATTCTCATGTTTGCAATGATTCTCCAAGAACTCTCCGACGAGTGAACCCGCAGAACCTGTTCCTCGGACCCGTAGGTACCGATGTAAGTGAATAATAACGAACAACTTTTTTATTTCCGGTATTGGTTACCAGTGGTGGTCGTTGATTAACGTGGTGGAATCTGGATGGGTAAAACGGTGGCACGTGAGGATTTAAAGGATGGGGAACCTCCATCACTGCATCTTTTTTCTTTTTGTAAGATAAATAAAAGTTCTTCAGGCTCACGACAACCGCACTGGTAACAAACTGGTATTGGTGGTGGCTGTTCCTCAAAAAAATAAACCAAAATTTAATCATAAACACGACCTAATATAACCCAACAATAAAACATAACATTAAAAAGAACTAAGATTTACCATAGTCTGATGTATAGATGATTCACCATCTGGAATAATGTATACATCAAACAAGGGTAAAGTCAACAATGGGGTGTATGAACAGACGGAGTCTTATTTAAAGTATTATAGCCGACATCGTTGATTCATTGTACTATCAAAATATACTATATGTGTTCATTCAATTCAATATATATTAAATGTAGCAAATTCTAAATATAATAATAATAATAATAACACCAA
Source organism: Helianthus tuberosus (assembly GCA_030545235.1). NCBI lineage: Eukaryota > Viridiplantae > Streptophyta > Magnoliopsida > Asterales > Asteraceae > Helianthus > Helianthus tuberosus. Next base: position 15,137 of record JARYGA010011771.1, on the reverse strand, counting down.
ATCTTAAAAGGGACATGAAATCATAAATTAAGGAATATAAAATTTCTCATTAAATATGCTAAATGTCAATTTGTATGATGTGAGAGCTTTTGTAAAAAGTCATGATTTGAATTAAAATCTGTATTATATTTCATGCGGAGGTTTTACTTTTAAAATATCTTTTTTAGTTTAAGCAAACAATAAGAGTTATTATTAGGAACATTACATAAGAATTGCAATAAACGGGTAATAAGTTGTGCCGTGATCTTCTTTTGAATAGAAAATCTAATTTCACCGAAAATAAAACTCTGATTTCTCAACGTCAAAAAGTTGTTACTGTCAATGTGGGATTAGCTTATTTGGTAGAGGCTCTTGTCTATTAGTGGAATGTCTTACGTTCAATCTCAAGTAAGAAGTAGATTAGGATTTATTTTGTGTAATTTAATAGTATCTAAGTGTTATTATTAAAAAAAATACAAAACTGGCGAGAAGAATTTGGGGTAAGTCTAAGATGGAGATGGTGTCGGTTGATTCGATTGGCAGGTCGGGTGGATTATTATCTATCTGGGATCCGGATGTTATCTAGGTCGATTCAGTTATAAAAAAACCAAAGATTTTTGGTGTGCTCTAGTTTTTTTAATGGAGTGGCTGACCGAATAAACATCCTAAATGTCCACGCACCTAATGAAGTCGCTGGAAGAAGATCACTATGGGAGGAGATTGGGGAGTTATTGACAGCTCATAGTGGGTTATGGCTTTTGATGGGTGATTTCAACGAAGTAAGATTTGAGAATGAACGGGTGAACTTGCGTTTTGACCGGGCAGCTTCCGAGACTTTCAACGGATTTATTTCGAATGTTGGGCTCTTCGAATATTCTATGTCGGGAGGTAATTTTACTTTTATTTCTGGTCATAACGAACTGAAACTAACTAAGTTAGATAGATTCTTGGTGAACGTTGATTTTTTGAGTCGATGGCCGTTTGCGAGAATGTTAGTGCATAAAAGGGGATTTTCGGATCATTGCCCGATCTCCTTTTCGTGTGTTAATATGCTACGTGATTGGAGATCCGAAATTAACTAAGATTGTCGATAAAGTGTTGAATATGGGTGCGGGTATTGGTGATAAAGATGTGATTCTGGCGAACATTCTAAAGCATATTAAAATGGATATAAAAAAATGGAGAGCTGGGGTTAGGACCAGGGATCAAAAAGAGACAAAACAGTTGGGGGAAAGAATTGAAAATATAGAGCTCAAAGCCACTTGTGGGCCGATCGGATGAAGAGAAAAGATTGAGATTCGATCTTCGGGTGAAATGGGATCGGCTGGAATCTTTAAAAGTGACGGATCGGATGGCAACCTGACGGATCACATCACTGGTTTTCGCGTCTTTGTTTCGTGCGTTGAGCGTTGCGATGCGTTGCAAGTAAGCGTTGCGATAGTATTAAACATTAATTACACAAATAACTTAACTAACATACAGCAACATAATTAACCTTGCATCTCGAGTTTGCGATGAGATTGCGTTGCGATAGAGGTGCGATTGTGTTTTTGATTAATCACCACCAACATAAAGTAAACATGCACAAGTAACACATAAACGGCACATGCACGTAAAACAATATACAGAACCTATAATTAAAGTTGCGAATGCGATTGCAATGCGATTAGCGATAAAGCGATAATTAGATTAGCGATTAACAGGCGATTAAACCTCGATTGCTATAGATACTCCACATAATACAACTAAAGTCAGCAAATAATAGAATTCGATTACAAGTCAAGGTGTACAATCAATAGTTAAGTAAGGAGTGACAGATCGCAATTAGCAATCTTTTATTCCTTTGACTTTGACTTGTACTTTGACTTTCGAAACGCGGGTTGTTACAGTTTCACTACCTAATTTACTACCATATGTTTTCGTTCATAGGGGGTAAATTCGAATCAATTCGATAGACGTTTTCTGGAAGAAGCTTGATTCAAGCCGGCTAGGAGTGGGATTAAAGATATCGATGTAGACGTGGAGTTTGAAAAACTCAAAAAAACAAATCAATCCAACACCTCCTGAAGTGAAGAAGAGCTACCTGAAAAAATTTAGACAAATCTTCATGCCAGGAAACAATACCAAAAACCTTTTGTTGTTCAAAATGAACACCCGTGGTCGTCCAACATTAAAGACGCAAGAACAAAGGACGGAAGAAGATGCAAGAAAACACTCGTATATACCGTCCGAAGAAAGTTGGTTCGACGGCTCATACGATCTTCCTCGTCACAGCGCGTACGCATCATCCCAAGACTCTCGAAGACAGAAAAAACAACAACCGCTTAACCTTCACCCCGATTTCCCAAATATCATGTTGGGTCGTAAGTCGGATATAGCTATCGGGAACTATGGATCTCAAATTCCAAAAGTGTTTCACCCATATATCTCGAAGATAAAAGATGTGAAATCGGATGGTCACTGTGGGTTTTGATCAGTAGCTGTGGGGTTAGGACAGAAACAAACAAAGTATATGTCTATCCGGCGACAACTTTTGTTGGAGATGCGTAAAAACGAGGGTTTTTGGAGGCAAGTCTTCGATCTTTAAAATGTAGGACATTACGATGAGCTGTACAACAGGATAAGTTTTGAGGGAGTGGGTAGGGCAGAGCCCAAAAATTATATGCTGATGCCTGAGATGGGATTTCTTATTGCTCAAAGATATGGTGTGATTGTTCACACGTTGGACATTCGTGGCAGCGACACAGTTTTCCCTCTATTGGGCGGTTCGGATGAAGCTGAGGAGCCTCATCAAGTGGTTGCGATTGTGTTCGTCGACGGTGGACATTTCATCCACATAACACTTGAAGGTTCCTACCCAATGCCTCCCCCGAACTATATTTGGAATTTAAAAAGAATAGAGAGGGCAACAGCCTGGCATGACAGATACAAGGATCGAATCGACGCATATGAAAGGCTAATGTGCCCACCCGTTGGCATTAATCTTTTCCCAGATGTTCAAGATATAGATTAAGTATGTATAATTGTAATCCTATTAAAGCAGTTATAATCCAAAAGTGTGTTTGTGATTGTTATTGTTAAAAATATGCCATAATACAAAAAAATGCATATCCAACATTCAAACGATGCCTGCATATATCAACATTTATATTTTGGTATTAATATGATTTTATTAGAAACCGAATTGGTTCAAATACGTACTTGAAAGTGTATAGCATGTAATATGTAATATTTAACAACTTTTGCTAATATAAATTTTATTAGAAACCGAATTGGTTCAAATACGTACTTGAAATCAACTGGAAGATACATAAAATCGACTACCAAACGAATAGTCTTTCCCACCTTTTCATTCTCATGTTTGCAATGATTCTCCAAGAACTCTCCGACGAGTGAACCCGCAGAACCTGTTCCTCGGACCCGTAGGTACCGATGTAAGTGAATAATAACGAACAACTTTTTGATTTCCGGTATTGGTTACTAGTGGTGGTCGTTGATTAACGTGGTGGAATCTGGATGGGTAAAACGGTGGCACGTGAGGATTTAAAGGATGGGGAACCTCCATCACTGTATCTTTTTTCTTTTTGTAAGATAAATAAAAGTTCTTCAGGCTCACGACAACCGCACTGGTAACAAACTGGTATTGGTGGTGGCTGTTCCTCAAAAAAATAAACCAAAATTTAATCATAAACACGACCTAATATAACCCAACAATAAAACATAACATTAAAAAGAACTAAGATTTACCATAGTCTGATGTATAGATGATTCACCATCTGGAATAATGTATACATCAAACAAGGGTAAAGTCAACAATGGGGTGTATGAACAGACGGAGTCTTATTTAAAGTATTATAGCCGACATCGTTGATTCATTGTACTATCAAAATATACTATATGTGTTCATTCAATTCAATATATATTAAATGTAGCAAATTCTAAATATAATAATAATAATAATAACACCAAATCTTAAAAGGGACATGAAATCATAAATTAAGGAATATAAAATTTCTCATTAAATATGCTAAATGTCAATTTGTATGATGTGAGAGCTTTTGTAAAAAGTCATGATTTGAATTAAAATCTGTATTATATTTCATGCGGAGGTTTTACTTTTAAAATATCTTTTTTAGTTTAAGCAAACAATAAGAGTTATTATTAGGAACATTACATAAGAATTGCAATAAACGGGTAATAAGTTGTGCCGTGATCTTCTTTTGAATAGAAAATCTAATTTCACCGAAAATAAAACTCTGATTTCTCAACGTCAAAAAGTTGTTACTGTCAATGTGGGATTAGCTTATTTGGTAGAGGCTCTTGTCTATTAGTGGAATGTCTTACGTTCAATCTCAAGTAAGAAGTAGATTAGGATTTATTTTGTGTAATTTAATAGTATCTAAGTGTTATTATTAAAAAAAATACAAAACTGGCGAGAAGAATTTGGGGTAAGTCTAAGATGGAGATGGTGTCGGTTGATTCGATTGGCAGGTCGGGTGGATTATTATCTATCTGGGATCCGGATGTTATCTAGGTCGATTCAGTTATAAAAAAACCAAAGATTTTTGGTGTGCTCTAGTTTTTTTAATGGAGTGGCTGACCGAATAAACATCCTAAATGTCCACGCACCTAATGAAGTCGCTGGAAGAAGATCACTATGGGAGGAGATTGGGGAGTTATTGACAGCTCATAGTGGGTTATGGCTTTTGATGGGTGATTTCAACGAAGTAAGATTTGAGAATGAACGGGTGAACTTGCGTTTTGACCGGGCAGCTTCCGAGACTTTCAACGGATTTATTTCGAATGCTGGGCTCTTCGAATATTCTATGTCGGGAGGTAATTTTACTTTTATTTCTGGTCATAACGAACTGAAACTAACTAAGTTAGATAGATTCTTGGTGAACGTTGATTTTTTTAGTCGATGGCCGTTTGCGAGAATGTTAGTGCATAAAAGGGGATTTTCGGATCATTGCCCGATCTCCTTTTCGTGTGTTAATATGCTACGTGATTGGAGATCCGAAATTAACTAAGATTGTCGATAAAGTGTTGAATATGGGTGCGGGTATTGGTGATAAAGATGTGATTCTGGCGAACATTCTAAAGCATATTAAAATGGATATAAAAAAATGGAGAGCTGGGGTTAGGACCAGGGATCAAAAAGAGACAAAACAGTTGGAGGAAAGAATTGAAAATATAGAGCTCAAAGCCACTTGTGGGCCGATCGGATGAAGAGAAAAGATTGAGATTCGATCTTCGGGTGAAATGGGATCGGCTGGAATCTTTAAAAGTGAAAGATTTGCATCAGAAAGCGCGTGTTAAGTGGCTCAAACATGGGGATGAAAACAGTACATTTTTTTCATAAAGCTATTGCCATAAACTCGGCCAGAAATAGGATTCAAGGATTAATGTTCCACAACAGGATGGTGACGGATCCGGACGAATTAAAAGAGGAGATCAGACTTTGGTTCAAAAAACATTTTGCTGAGCCGATAAGACGTAGGTCAGATTTTCTTAAAGAAGGCGTACCTATTTTATCGGAGAGTTATGGTAATATGCTACGTGAACAATTCTCGGAAAAAGAAGTCTTTGAAGTAGTGAAAAGTTGTGATAGTGGGAAAGCGCCGGGGCCGGATGGATTTTCTTTGAAGTTTTTCAAAGTCTATTGGGATAGATTTAAAGTCAAGTTTTTGGAGGTTCTTAATGAGTTTTATTCGTCGGGAAAGATAAGTGAGGGGTGCAATTCTTCTTTTGTTGCTCTCATTCCTAAAGCGAAGGATCTGCAAAATATTTCCAACTTCAGGCCCATTTCTTTGGTTGGTTCTATTTATAAAATTATTGCCAAGGTTCTAGCGAATAGACTCAAGACGGTTATTGGAGAGATTACGTCCCCGATGCAATCCGCTTTTGTTGGAAATCGGAATATTCTTGATAGCCCGTTGATCGTGAGTGAGATGGTAGCGTGGACCAAAAAAACTAAGACGAAGATGTTGGTTTTTAAAATAGACTTCGAAAAGGCTTATGATTCGGTTAATTGGAAATTTCTCTTAGGTATTATGGAAAAGATGGAGTTTCCTCACAAATGGATTACTTGGATTAAAGGGTGCTTGGTCTCGGGCAAGGGGTCAGTGTTAATAAACGGATCGCCAACCAAAGAGTTTAAATACAAGCGCGGGTTACGTCAAGGTGATCCTCTATCCCCCTTCTTGTTTATTTTAGCCATGGAAGTTGTTACTCTTTTCTTAAATAGGCTGGTTAGTTCGGGTCTGTTTAAAGGCTGCCATCTCCCAAATGGCGGTCCTATTATTACCCATCTTTGCTATGCAGACGATGTCGTCTTCTTAGGCTTATGGTCGGAAGACAATATTTTGGCTTTAAATAGATTATTAAGATGGCTAAGCCTAGTGAGCGGTCTCAAGATTAATCGGAAAAAATGCAAAATATATGGTGTTGGGGTTGAAGCTAATGAAGTGGAATGCTTCGCCAATAAAGTTAATTGCGAAGCGGGTTCATTCCCTTTTGATTATTTGGGTATTCCGATTGGAGTAAATATGAAGAGAGCCAAATTTTGGAAACCGGTTCTTGATAGGTTCACTTCTAAACTATCTAAATGGAAAGCTAGATTTCTCTCGTTTGCGGGCCGAATGACGTTAGGAAAATCAGTGCTTGGTAGCTTACCGTCTTATTACCTTTCGTTATTTGTGGCCCCAAAATGCGTGATAAAAAAATGGAGAAAATTAGAAGGGATTTCATTTGGGGCAAGTCAAACAATAGGAATAAAATGAGATGGATAAAATGGGATTTTTTGTTGAAAGCAAAGAAGGCTGGCGGTATGGGATTAGGGGTCATTCAAAATTTTAATTACGCAATGTTAACTAAGTGGTGGTGGAGAATCAAAGTAAACCCCAACCATCTATGGGCCGAGGTTGTTGTTGCGATTCATGGAGGTAACTCGAGCTCATCTTCTAATCCTTTAATCCCGTTGAAGAAATCCATTCCGGGGGTTTGGAAGGATATCGGATCCTTGGATACAGTTCTAGCTAACCTCGGTATCGACATCAAAGATTACCTTGTGCTGAACGGTGGAACATGGGCATGGAGAAGTGATCCAAATGGTGCCTTCTCGGTGAGCCAGGTTCGAAAGGACATCGAGATGAAGTCTGCGGATGTTGATGACGGCTGTGGCGAGTTTGTTTGGAATTATTGGGCTCCGCCTAAAGTTAATTATTTATTTTGGAGGGCCCAGTTGGGTAAAATCGCTTCCAAAGTGGGATTGTTGCGGAGGGGTATTCCCATTGGAGATAGTTTGTGTCTTCACTGCGGTTTGTTCGACGAAGACCCGGATCATATCTTTGTTATTTGCTTATGGGCGAAAAGCATTTGGTGGAATATTTTGACTTGGCTCCGGATCAGTTTCATTAATACCAATAATCTGAATGATTTTGTAAAGCAAGTCAAACAAAATCCGGGTGATAAAGTTTGGAGGAAAATAGTTTATACGATTGTTATGGCGACGGTTTGGAGTTTGTGGAGAGCCAGAAATGAAAAGGTATTTGCGGTTACCTTCATTCTTATCCGGAAGATGGTGGAACAAATTAAAGAAGAAGCTTTCATTTGGATATGCAACCGGTCCAATCTAAAGAAGCCTCAATGGGAGAGTTGGAAGGATTTTATTATAATCGAACAAATGTAGTTTGTTTTTCGTTTGTCTTTTTTCTGGAGTTGTTTGTTCTTTCAGTCTCTTACTGGCTCTTTATATATATATATAAAGTGATTTTGCCGTTAAAAAAAATACAAAACAAAAAGCTGTTACTAAATAATGGCATAACTAATAATTAATCAATCTTAAAGCGGGTTTTTCTTTTTTATTAAATAATGGCATAATGGGGTAGGTGGGAAAATGGGTGGGAACATAGATGGCAATGTGAGCCATGTGTTTTGTGCTACACCTAACCCTCTTTAACGTTTATGGATCTGCGCCACCTATTATAAAAATAAGAAATAATAATTAAACAAATAAATAAACCAATTGTTGTATATTTTAAATAAATAATAATGGGTTTGGTAAAATGAATTCTTGTTTAGGATGAAAATTGATAAAATTGAATAAGACTAGTATTTATCTTTGTAAAAGCATGAAAACTCTAGCAGCTGGACATCTTAGCATGTAACCATTATGGTAACCCGTTTATCTAATAATAGCCTGTTCGATAAAAAGCCTAAAAACATCACCCACGTCACTCCATACCTGGGTAACCGGGTTGCTCAACAAGAAACGCTCCCTCATCCTCTCCTCCGTCTCTTAACAAAATTTATCAAATTTCATTCTTGGGCACTGATTGGGCAACAAAAAAACACCAAACAGATTAAAAAAAAAACCCAGAAAACACCAATTGGCATGCTCTAAACGAGTTAAATGGGTTGACAGGTCAACACAAGTATATACGGATGAAATAACATTCCAAGTTGTGATCAAGAGGTAAACAACTAAAATGAGGTCTAAACAAGTCACCGAGTAGTATTGATGTTGTACAAAGTTGAATGATCGTATACGTGTACGTTTGATAAAGAGTTTTTGTTAATATGGTTGAATTGTTTAATATGTTTAACAAATGGTCATTTTTAAGTTATACTCCTTTAAAATTAGAAAATTAAAGTTAAAATATATAATTTAAAGGTCCCCTCTTTTAATGTCTATTCACAACATGTTTAGCTCGTCTAAAACTTTAATTAAATTGTAAACTAATTTGACTTATCAATTTTGTTGGCCCCCTTCTTAGCTCTTGATGTCTGCTTTAATTTAAGCTTCCTCGAATAAGGTTCGTACCTTATATATCACCACCTAAAGTTCCTATACTATGATGTGTCAATCTAATTGTAACATGTCTCTTAGCTAATCATGTCCTTTATATGCAAGCTAAACATGCAAGGATCAACATCTACTTTCTTTGAGAAGAAATGACATATAAGGTGCTCCAGGTTTAGTTCACCAGTCTAACTTGCTTACGCATTCACCAAGACTCGTCCGACACCTATATTATTGAATATACGATCCACACTTTATATACGACACAACCTTAAATTATGGGAGTGTTTCAACATGTAACATATGTACTACAGTTAGGCCTAATTTAGTATCATGCGCTCTAGGTCTTGGCTAGGCTTAGGTTATTGTATCCGAATTACGGTATGATAGGTATAAAGGAACCGACAGGTGTAATCAAAAGCGATTAATTGCAACTTTTGAATAAAGGGGGAAAACACAATTTGACGGCGCTCGGTTGGAAACAAAATTTACGAAACATACATAAAAAGACGAAAACATATTATATTTGACCTGACTCGTTTTTAAAAAAAGTTTACATTGAAACGTAGATCAACTCGAATTTATACCGAAACGTACATATAAGGGGGGGGGGGGGTGCTGGGTTAGGTTTTTTTTGGGGGGGGGGGGGGGTAGCTTTATGATTTAGTTTTTAGCATTTAGCTTGGGAAGGGGATATGTTTTATTTAGGTTTTGGGTGGTGTAGTGGGTTTATTTTGTGTTCACATTGGTTCTCGCAATAAAGGTGGTTCTCGCATGAACCCTCCCCTATATATATATATATATATATATAGGACAAAGATCCGTTAGGAACCATCTCTTATTGCGAGAACCACGAGAACCAATGTGAACACAACAAAAAATGCCTAAAAATAGCTAAAAAACACACAAATTTTTTTTTAATATTTTTTATGTTAAAATCGCTACTTTTAGTAGCAAAAAAATAATTTTTATTTTATTTTATTTTTTAAATTTTTTTTTGCTACTAAAAGTAGCAATTTTAACATAAAAAATATTAAAAAAAAATTTAGATTTTTTTTATAGATTTTTTAGGTTTTTGTGTGTTTAATTTTTAGCATTTTAGCTTGGGGGGGGGGGGGGGGTGGGGTTAGGTTTTTTTGGGGGTTTTAGTTTTTAGCATTTAGCTTGGGGGGGGGGGGGGTGGGGATTAGGTTTCTTTAGGTTTTTTTAGTTATTTTAGGTTGTGTTCACATTGGTTCTCGCAATTCTCGCAATAAAGGTGGTTCTCGCATGAACCTTACCCTATATATATATATATATATATATATACTTACATATATAGGGGAAGGATGTATAGAAAACCCACTTTAATTTAGAAAACCCGGGAAACTCTAACCTCCCGATGTTTTTTTTAAAAAAAATATATACACATGTTATATACATGTTTTTAAGGTATTTGGGCCAAAAAAATCAAAAAAGCGCCGAGTAGATATTTTTTAAAAAAATAAACAAGTTTTGGTCTAACACGTGTTACATTCATCTGACATATTTGTAACACGTGTTACACCAAAACTTGTTTATTTTTTTAAAAATATCTACTTGGCGCTTTTTTGATTTTTTTTGCCCAAATACCTTAAAAACATGTATATAACATGTGTATATTTTTTAAAAAAAAAAAAAATTCGGGAGGTTAGAGTTTCCCGGGTTTTCTAAATTAAAGTGGGTTTTCTATAGATACTTACATTATATATATATATATATATATATATATAGGGTTAGGTTAACGTACAATAGTTCTTATCGTACAATATGTACGTGCTCATCTCAACCGTCCGATCTGGTGCGAATTCAATTTTGAACATGCGATTTATGCTGAAAAACCAACATGAGAAATTGCTACAAAAAAAAAAAAAAAACAACATGCGATTTCCAACATGTTTTTTTATAACATGCGATTTCACTATATCGTACATATTGTACGTTAAGGGATATTGTATTTTACACTTTCACTATAGGATGAGGATCATTACAGAACACTAACTATTGCGAGAACAAAAAGAACAAATCTAAAACACTAAATTTTAGGATTTAAGTTTCATGCTTTTTTAAATTTTATGTTTCTTACATTCATATATGTATTATATATACATAAAAAACCATATTTTTTTTACCTACACGTAGCTTACATACATGTTGGTAATTTAACCTACAAATAACCTACATATGTGTAGGTAATACAAAAAAGTGAAAATTTGTCATATTTTGTTTTGAATTCTAGTGCAAGAAACAATAAGTCTTACATTTGCAACACTTTCATTTACTTTTTAGGTTCTTAGGATTGAAAAAATAGGTGATTCATTGTGTTCTGCGTGTTCTCGCAATATTTTGTGTTATGCATAGAACCTTCCCATATATATATAGAGAGAGAGAGAGAGGAAGGTTAACGTACATTACGGCTTAACGTACATTACGGCTTAACGTACATTACGGCTTAACGTACATCACGTACGACAGATAATTACGCACGTTCATTTTAAAATCACGCACGTTATAACTCAAAAATCCAAAATCGCGCATGTTGAAACATAATAATCACGCATATTGAAAACATTAATCACGCATGTTATAGAACAAATCACGCACGTTGTCTTACGTGAAGTACGTTAAGCCTTAACGTACAATATACTTTTCCTATATATATATAGGTACGGGATCAGGAGAAAACGCCCAAAAGTGTGAGAACGATGAGAACGCATCATGGGCCATCACGTGGCGCGAGACATGATCAGGGTCTGAGGGGTTTTTTTGTCTTTTCAATATTTTCTTTTTCCCGATTTTCGTGTGTGACATGTTGCTTCATTTTTGGCGTGCAAGATAATTTTGGCGTTAACTAGAATCGTTAATTACTTGGCGTTTTATTGTTTTTCCCCGATTTTGTCTCCTTGAATTAATTCTTTTTGTGTCACATAGTTAATTTTTTGGCGTTATGGCATTTTCCAGGTCATTTTTTTTGGCGTTCGGGGTCTTTGTTAATAATTGATTACCATAGATTAATATTTTATATGATTACAATAATACGAAATCAAAATAAACTAATAGTCTTCTGTGGATGGGATTACATCAGAGATGTACCCATCGTTTTTTTTCATCACTTTCTTCAGATTCATCATCATCAAATTTTTTATTAGCGTATAACGTCATTAGCTCGTCTCTTCTTTGCTGTAGCCTATTCTTGAATATCATTGCAACCCTGGATTTTGCATCGATCGAAGGTGCTAAATCACAGGTTGTTCAATCAGAAATAGTCTCACTGTCTTCAACATTTCCTGCATTGGCAATGAATATTGCACCCCGTGTTGATAAGTAACTTCAACCGTTCCTGCTTCTTCATGCATCACCCAACTGCTAAGTGTTGGTAGAGGAGTATCGTCAATATCATCATCATCTTCATCATCATCTTCTGCCGGAAATTTTCTCTTCAATCTTCTTATTACAGTTCGAGTTCTTTCATAATCGTTGGCCATTGGAACCCCAAGGGCCAGAATATCCCTCTGAACCCCTTCATCCATACCATGTATGGCTTTGATTATCCTTACCTTCACCCTTCTCCAATTAGAGAACTTTATGATGAATCGTCTCTCCGACCCTTCAAACCTCCATGCAATAACCTTAGCCATTTTTTAAGTTTTTGGCATTTTGGACAATATGTGGCGTTTTAGGCAATATTTTTGGCGTTTTTGAGTTTGTGTTCTCATGGTCTACTTTTATAATGACTTTTTTTTTCCCGCGCATGACAGGTAATTATGGCGTTTTGAAAAAGATAAATAAATTCAATTCACCAAGTATTTGGCTTTCAATATAATAAATGTTAGTAATTATGTTTCCGTCGTTTCATTTTACTGGTTGTAGTTACCGTGTTTTGTTTTCAGATTCATCTGCTTTTATGGTGTAACACGTCCCATCTGGACGGCTATAATTATAGCGTTTTGTTTTCCAATGGCGTTTAGATAAAGATGGGACTTTTTGTTTTATTCTCTTTGCACATTGTTTTAACCTTTTTTTAGATTTATTATAATAGTACTTGTTCAAAGTAATTTTACTATAGTTTGGTAGTTTTTGGGGCGTTTTATGGCATGATGGCGTTTCACAAGCATTTGCCCGTTTGGCGTTATTATAGTTTTCATTACAGTATTAATGTATTTGTTGCTCTTAGCTGAAAATTACATAACAAACAACAGAAAAAGAAAATTAAAAAAAAAAACAAATAGAAGCAATTTATGATCTAAATCTTCAATGTCATCAGTCTCTTTCTTCTTTTGAAAATACAAAAACTGTTACAAATAAATGGCGTTTTGGGTTTGGCGTGGTTTATTTTCTTTGTTCGTGTGTTGAAGTGTCTTTTTGGATGTTGGAGACATAGATCGACTCCGTGTGGGTGGATGCTATCTGCCCGTCATCTTCATTATAATCATCGAGGCCAAAGTAGCATTTACACTAGGATAGGTCTCTTCTACTCATCCAAGCCTTCTTCAAGAACAAAGAAGACAAAATGACATATGGGTGTCATCAGTCCCTCTTTCTTGAATTTTGTCCATCTCATGCAGCAAAATCTTACTCCCCTCACCGAACAAATCATTCAGCAAAACTTCATGCAGAACATTACTGAGTATCAAAGAAAAGATGTTTGCCATCGTTGATTTCTCTCAACTTTTTGGCGTTTTACATTGAGTTGTATTTTTAGGAACCATTGTGTTTTTTTGTGTGTTTTTTTGGTGTGACATACGGAAGGTGGTGAGACGTTTCTCTTTATAAGATTTTTTTGGCGCGTAGTTTAGGCGGGATATTGTTTTATAACAATAAAAGCAATTAACATTTATCCGGATGTAAGGCTTGGCATTTATATATTATGGAGCTTTACATTTTATGGCGTTTTTGTATTTAGTTGGCCTTTTATATTTCAACGGCGTTTTATGTGAGACAGGATGTTTAACCTTTTTTACCCTTAATTAAGCGCGTCCACGTAAAAAAATTTAAGTTATTTACGAAAACGCCACAGCGCCAATTTAGTCCATAGATTGTTTTGATCGAACGATCCATAACCGTTCTCACACTTTCCTCCGTTTTCTCTAAATCCTGACCCTAAATATATATATATATATATATATATATATATATATATATATAAGGGTTCAATTTAAAGCCATTAATTAAAGTGAAAACCTGAAAACTAACTAAAAAAACCTAAAAAACATAATTTTTTTACAATATTTTTTACAAATTTTCGCTACGTTTTATATATATAAAAAAATTTCTTTAAAAAAAAAACCTGTACTGCACATGTGAATTATATGTGTACTGCACATGTGCAGTACAATTTTTTTTGAATTTTTTTTATATATAAAATGTAGCGAAAATTTATAAAAAAAAATTGTAAAAAAAATTGGTATGTTTTTTAAGCTTTTTTAGTTAGTTGTCAAGTTTTCACAATAAAAGGAGTTTAGCTTGAACCCTCCCATATATATATAGGGATAAGATCATGCGAGAACCACCTCTTATTGCGAGAACCGCGAGAACCAATGTGAACACAACCAAAAATGCCTAAAAATAGCTAAAAATCACACAAAAATTTTTTTTTAATATTTTTTATATAAAAATCGCTACTTTTCGAAACAAAAAAAAAAAATTTAATTTTTTTTAAAAAAAAAAAAAAAAAAATTGGCCATTAAAAGTAGCGATTTGAGCATAAAAATATTAAAAAAAAATTTAGATTTTTTAGGTTTTTTGGGGGTTTAGTTTTTAGCATTTTAGCTTGGGGGGGGGGGGGGGGTGGGGGGGTTTAGGTTTTTGGGGGGTGGGGGAGGGGGTTTAGGTTTTTTTTTTTTTTTGGGGGGGGGGGGGGTTAGGTTTTTTTTAGGTTTTTTGGGGGTTTTAGTTTTTAGCATTTACCTTGGGGGGGGGGGGGGGTTAGTTTTTTTTTTGGGGGGTGGGGGGTTTAGGTTTTGGGGGGGGGGGGTGGGGGTTAGGTTTTTTTAGGTTTATTTTAGCTATTTTAGGTTGTGTTCACATTGGTTCTCGCGGTTCTCGCAATAAGGGTGGTTCTCGCATGATCTCCTCCCTATATATATATATATATATATATATATATATAGAAACGGGATCAGGAGAAAACGACCAAAAGTGTGAGAACGGTGAGAACGCATACTGGCCCAACACGTGGCGCGCGATATAATTAGGGCGTATGGGCTTTTTTGTCATTTTATCTTCCGGTTTTCCAATTCCGCTTTTCACAATATTGATTTATTTTTGTGGTTTAAGATTTTTGGCGTTAACCAAATTCAATAATTATATGGCGTTTTAATGGTTTCATTGTATTAAT